>OY856413.1:898840255-899045255 GCA_963693085.1 Alisma plantago-aquatica | reverse complement strand
ATAACACACCTTGAGCTTGTATGAAGGCATGAATAAAACCCTAATATGGTGGGTATAAGGGATTTGAAAACCCTTACATATGGATGATGTTGCAATCATATTAAACATCAAGTATTACATACATAATTGGTATGGGTACACCCTTGATGGTGACAACTTAAGTGTGAAATGCTTAGTGGTGGTTGCTTTGACATCTTGGTTTACGACCTAGAAAACTGCCTATGGGACCCTTGGGTGTCTGAAATATGCCTAGCGCTCCCTATGGTGGGCGGGGAAGTATGTCATTTCCTAACCCTAGATCATGGATACAACAATCTAGGACCCTCATTGTGAGTTAAATATCTCTAACTTTATAGAATTTTCTTCATAAAGAATGTTCTACATGCATACAAACATGACGATCAAATATACCAGAATGATTAAAAAATGAGATATGTAATTGAAAAGTACTTCCAGATTCTAATTTTAAATGAAATTTCACTTATTTCCTTTTTCATCATCTTTGATCATGTTCGACTCAATAATGTCCTTTTCCACTCTTGATCATTAAATATTTAACTTTAATGAACCTTGGATCCAATTACATGACTTATTACCTTTGTTACACTTCTTATGTTCTTATGCCATCTAATTGAGTTTTAGTGATGAACATGGATAAAACTTACAAAGTTTGCCCCATATCACATCGAACCTATATTAGGTGTTACATTCATTAAATTCAATGCTCCCTTTGTAACTATAATGACCTTAATAACCTTTGTGCATGTGGTGACCCCTTTTGGATGTATGATGTGACCCCCTCTATGATGATACATTGTTATACTTAAATGATGTGTTTGACCTTGTTCATATACTTAATCATCTTAGACCTTTGCAATCAGTAATCCTCATTACATTGAAGACCTAAATGACTAGGTCCTATCCTCTTGTACTAAGATGGGATTGTGTCCATAAGATCACCCTTTTTGACCTTGTATGTGATATATATGACTTGAACTATACTATTGCGTCATATTTTTCTATATAGATTTAAATATTGTGCTCACCCCATCAAATTAGAGTTCACTCTAATCCTTATGGTCCCTTTGATGTGTATTTTTGACATAGTTCATATGTTGGCCCATAATGTTATAAGTGCACTATATTCATGGATACATGTACATGGGTTGTGAAACTTATTTTGAATTATGATGCCTAGACTCTAGGGCATACCCACATATATTTGAGTATGTATATTTGTGATCATAGATATTTTTTATTCTTGGTTCGTATGTCTTTATGATCCTTCACCTTGGTTGCTATATTATGAGTCATTTGACCCGGAAAAGTGCATGTGTGACTATGAATCCTGAAATAATTATTTAAAATGAATGGAAAAACAAACTGACATGATATTGGAACTAAACCTTCATCGTGACCTCTAAAACATTAAAACATCGTCAAATGCAGTAATCACCAACTTTAATCCTAACTTGGCCAAAACCTAAAATGCAACCAGTTATGGTTAATGATGACAATCTAATGCATGCATGTAATCTTGGTCTTCATCAAGTTTTTCTTGAGATCTAGATTTCCAAGGATAGGTTATGAACTTTTAAATTAGGTACAAGATTTAATAATTATATGAATACGCCTCTTTAACATGCAATCTTAATATGTATGCATGTATGTTTACTTTCTAAAAAATTTCCATGTACTATTGTAATACTATATTAGGTGTTTTTTCTTGATGTTTGATAACTTGCAAAAATAATATACAACTCCATTATACAAACCTTGTGTACCTACCTATATTCTAGGGGTAAGGACAAATGGCTGGGAGCCCTCTTGATTTGACAAGATAAGCGGATCATATCAACAAAAGGGTTAGCTAATCTTGAACATTCTTATAGACCCTACTAGTGGAAAGTTAGTCAATGACCTCATCATATATGATGTTGTTAGTATAATTGGAGTAAAATGGATTATAACATGGCCTCTCATTTTGATAAGTTGTTCACTTGTTCATTCTTGCTCATTTACTACTACAATCTTTTCCCGTTGTGCAAAACTTATATATGTATCTTTCTGACATATACTCAACATCTCGTGTGTTGAATTGCTTGTTTCACTTGTGTTTTTGGTTCAAATATGGACAGGGAGTTAATATCTTTGTGATTTATGATCAAGGGTATTTTTAGTATGATCCTGGCTAATATACATGATCAAGCATGTTAAATGTGAGTCTTAATTTTGAATAGAAACTATGTAATATTAAAAATAGAGCAATTATTATAATTTTTGAATGTTGAGATTATGTTGGATCCTTTATCTTGTTATTTGTTCATGTAATCTAAGTTTGTAGGGTTGTGCCTTCACACTTTGATATTACCATGATAGGAATGTATGCCTGGGTCCATCTCCATTGCCTTTATAGTGATTTGGAGGTTGAATTTGAGTAATAGAAGGTTATATGACACCTCCTCACCACCCATTGCTATCCTCCTTAAGCCCATTATTCTACCAAGTTTGGATACACATAGTCCCTTATGCATCAATTTACCCACCCAAGTCTCAAGTGTCTTCTAGTGGATTGGTCCTACCAATTTTTCCAAGATACAATTCCCTTTTGGAAATATTTAGGCCCATTGAAGGTTAAGAGCCACCCCACCACCCGAAGCATCACCACTAGCCACACAATATATCTAGTTCAGTTTAGCTAACCCACTTTTTTCTCATTATGAAATGATTTATACACAAACAATACACTTGTTATCCAAATTCAAATCTATGTTCAAATATAATTGGTGTTGTAACACTATGTTTTCTTATCTATAAAGGAAATATCTCGTTTATAAGTAGTTCATAAACTTTATTTTATGGGTCTTGTTCTACTAATACATCTAGTAAAGTACTTGGTCAAATTAAAGTAAAATTCATATTTCAACAACATTTTTCCAAATAGTAATGGTTTAAAGACTCGTTTCCCACACTATAGAACTTATTATCCAAATGCAAATATTAGTTCTATTTTTCCCCCGCTGAATATAACTTTTTTTAATGTTGCCTGAGATTTAGAACTAATTTTCCAAATGAAAGGATTTTTCCTTAATGTAATATCTAAGCTTTGTTTTAATATGCTTACATATTGACTAAATCCTAACCTAAACCTAATGTCAATCACTGTACTTCTAAAATATTTTGGTTAGTTCTTTCTATACCAATTTCTATTGTTGTGATTCATTATCAAGATGAATAAAATAAATTTATGGAATAGGAGTGATGAATTTTGTGTATTTCTATAGTTTAGTATTGTACTAAAAGGGTTCATGCTAATTATTTGCATGTACTAAGATTTGTACTATACCAGACACACTAATAAGCTTTATGTGTGGAGATTTATACTAACAATACATATTATAGTTTCAAATTGGTATATTTTAGTTTGTGACAAGTACTATATGCTCTGATAAAAATGTAAATTACTTAGTAGAAGAGGAATAATTATGATATGTCAAGGTTATTTGGATTATTTCCTACTTACTTGGCTAGTGGAATGTTGTACTAGTATAAGTAGATCTTACATCTATACAATAATGAAATGTAATTTGGTACTCTAATAAGAGAATGTTGAATGTGAGTATGTAGGTATATGAAATTTTGACAGCACTAGATTGATTCATTTTTTTTTACTTATTTAGTATATTCTAGGTTGTAGAAGGTAATGTATGTTGATATGTATGCCCAGAGAGCAAATCATATGATGATTGTAATGGCATAACTTGTAAATGATTTGATTATTGATAAAGGCAAGCTTCCAATTTATTATGTTTATCCATTTTTAGGTAATGAAATAACATAATAAATGTCTAAAGAATTATATTATTCAATGATGTATGTCTTCAAGTTGAGAACCTAAACAATGAGATCATCCAAATATTAAGAGTATATGAATTCTTGTTTTGTCCCCGATCAGTTGTTATTGTGGAAGGTAAATAGACAATAAAGCTACATAAGATTAGAGTGTGGGTTGTTTGATGATAGAATCTGATTAGTCATGATATGTCACTATCAAATCAAGCACACAGATACATGTTACAGAACAGTGTATCACACGGACATGGCATAAGAGTGATACATGGAAACCTTAATTATGTAAGTCAAAATCATGTCTTATAGTGATGGTGGTGTTTGTGGATCTTAGACCTAAAATCACTACACTCATCACATGTCATTCGGTATGCTTTGACATCATCAAACATAAAACATGGGTTGTTATAAAGGTGATGATTGGGTGATTGTGACACATGGGGACTGACAGTGAGTTATACAGATGGGAATTGTCCCTCCTATAGGAGTATAATGTCCAAGGCCTCTTGAGTTAGAGAGATTGAAGAAATACATGGCCATGTACATGTGAGTCAATATTTGATATTGAGCTTACACATATCTCATATTGTCTACTATAGCAATTAACATAGATTGAATGTTGAAGAGGATGATAGATCCATGCCTCGAGTTCAATCTGGATATCAGTGATAAGGGAACTATACAAACACTATAACACCATACACAGATTGTAGGTTGAAGTTGTTCTCCAACTTTCCTTTTACTTGGATAGCAATTGTGTGTGACTAGGCAATTCTCATTGCTTGTGATGTCACAAGTTGTTATGGACACTCACTGCCAACGTAATAGGGACCTATATGGTCACACACATAGGAACTCATCTAGAAGAGGAGTTTGATCATGAATGATGATTACATTAATTACTAAAGAGTTTATGTATTCAATTCACGCAACAAATCAGATGACTGTACTGCCAAACGATCTGATCAAGTGTTGAGACAGTCCTTTGGAGTGGTAGGTTGATTGTATTGAGCATTGGTTGGAATTTAGCTTGTCCCATCCTAGGAGATGCCCATCTCACTTATGTACTTAGAGAACAAATGGAGAAATGCTGCCGAAATTTTCTCAAAAACCCAATATGCAAATATTTAAACTGGTTGATGTGTACGTCTGACTAATCACCACTTAAGAACCCTATATATATATATATATATATATATATATATATATATATAGATATATATATATATACATATATATACATATATATACATATATATACACATATATACATATATATATATATATATATATATATATATATATATATATATCTATATATATATCTATATATATATTTATATATATACATAGATATATATATACATATATATACATATATATACATATATATATATATATATATATATATATATATATGCAAATTATATGTGTTACCCTAGAAGTGAGTTTTGAAGGTGGATGTGTAGCGTGGTTATGGTCAATAACACCCGTTACATATGAATGGTTGTGTGGTTGGTTAATCCTATTTATCTCGGTCTATGAACCGAGCCTCTCTCTTATCTTCCAAATGTAAAAGTATTATTCTGGTAACGATCCCATTCGCTGACAACCCCTAATTAAGGAAGGCCAAGAAACTAAACTTGTTATCCAAAAACAAGATCAAATGGTTTTGTACATAATAAAA
This sequence comes from Alisma plantago-aquatica, assembly GCA_963693085.1. Taxonomy (NCBI): domain Eukaryota; kingdom Viridiplantae; phylum Streptophyta; class Magnoliopsida; order Alismatales; family Alismataceae; genus Alisma; species Alisma plantago-aquatica. The sequence goes on along the minus strand of OY856413.1, from coordinate 899,039,719 downwards.
AATAATTGATAAATTCTAATAAACAATAACTAAGTTTGGTGTAAGATAAAAATATTTTCACTAATGTTTACAAAAATATGGATTCTAAGATTTTACGCAATAAATAAACCATCTATAAATTTGCTCTGCGACTTATTTCATTTGTTTGCTTTCAATGTCTTCTTTTCATGAATGTCCAATTTCCAGCAAGATGCAGTTTATCCTAAAAATGTCGATAATCAAAACGTCGATCAATATAATAAGTTATACTGGTATATAAGGGAAACACAACTTCACAAGTAATGGTAACAACATAATTCAAAATGTAATGTTTAATAAATCAAATTTAACTTTTTCATCATGACTACCCAATCTAGGTGTCTCCACCCTCTATCATAACCACTCAGGGTATTGATAACACCAATTTTGGTGACATTTTAGCCTTGTTTTCTGTTATCAAAACTGCCCTTTTCTGCTATTTTCCTCTCTTTTATATGCACTATCGCAATAATTGGCCAAGCAATGCTCTTAATCCAATTTTCCTATCTTTTGCAGAGTTTTCCTCATTTTTGGGCAATAAGGCCGCTCCGGCCCATGAATAAATCCAAGCCTATCTCGGCCTCCCTGACGCCCGATACAACCCCTGCGCGACAGGGGTTGGGCGACACAAAGACGCTCGATAAAGAGGTTTCGCGCGAGAAGAAGCTGACAGACGACACGCCTTCTACCCGACAGGGAGCCCGGCTCGCCCCAACAACCCAGCTTGTCGGGCGACACAACCACCCATCGGCAGGCGCTCCGACCGTCACGTGACCGATAGCAGACACCTCCGTACTATGCGCCGAGCTATACCTATATCGGCCGTCCATCGACTGGCACTTAAGGGGGCCACGTGGCGTTTCGAGCACCATAACTCCTCCCGGCCAGCTGATTATAAATAGCAGCTACAGGGAGCCAAAAAGACAGTCCACAGTTCGGAGTTCGAAGTCTTAGAATTCAGACAGTTGGGAGTTGAGCTATCTTCCGAGGGGACTGCGAGAGCATACGTGTCGTGCCCCAGTGCTTGTCTCGGGTGACACTAGGTGAGCTTATCCTCATCCCGAGAGGGAGGGGAAAGTTCACTTAGGACCGTCCCGGGGCAACAGTGCGGGCCGATATCGGCCGACGTAGATGAGCGACACAAGTGCACTACAACAACAATGCGTAGCTCTTAGCCCGACACGATATCAAACCGATACGCTTAGCCTGTCGAGCGTGCCACCCGAGAGGGTGTGCCGCCCGACATGAGCGTATCGGCCAGGGTCCTTGAGCGATACGGTCGACAGTCGATGCGTGACACCCGAGAGGGGGTGCCACCCGACACCTCTGTATCGGGCTAGGCCTCTGACCGATATTGGGAAGGAGAGCTACAACACCCTGTCGTCCTTCTACATCAAGGAGGAGACACCTATCTTTACTTTCTGTCATTTAATTCCTTACTTATGCATTGTAATTAAGACCCTTTATTTGTCTATGGAAATAGAAAGATGCTTAATTGCTTGTTGCTCTATGCTTGGTGCACAATGTTGGATGACTGCTATGTTTGATATCCGAACTCTAGCTTGTGTGTTTTGGACCGCATTTCGCTTAGCTAACGAATCGTATTTTCCTGTCGCAACAACTTTGAGAGTTGTGTTGTGGCTCTAGTGTTTGGTCCGATTCTGGAGTACGAGAGTGCCTGGAACGGGGTTGATTTAGTGATCTTTCCACTCTAATTTTAGTCCAGTGACCTCGAGAGGGGCGCTGATGCCTTATTAGAGGTACCCGCTTCGAGAGGAGGGGTACAGGTCTGGTTCTACTGCCGCTTGTTTTACCGGAGTTTTATCCTTCGTACCTCGCCTTAGCTCGAGCAATATCCTTCTGTTTTTGTTGCATGAAAACCCTTAAAAACTACTATATGACTAAAACCTTAAATCTTTCTAGTAGCTCCAGTTGGAGATAGTTTCTTCGTTTTATTTGTGACATCTTGCTACTTCCCTCTTTGGGAATTTATCTCTCTTTATACCTACCGGAGTGTAGCGTGTCGATTCTGGGTTCTCAACACTACCCCCCTTGTCCCTGTGTTCGACCCCGTATATCTACTTCGACCCCGTAAACAAAGTTGCGGGGACAAGGCAAAAACAGTACTGTTGACGAATCTGAATCCACTAACTGCACTCTTGTGCCTCAAGCTTAGCAATGAGCTTGACAGCACTCTTTTTTTTTCTTTACTATTAGTCCTTGCTTGAAATTTAATCTATCTTCTAAACTTGATTTCTTGTGCCATCTCAGGAACCCTAAAGAATGGTGACCTATTCCTTTGAGATCTGACGCCATGTCTCATTGTGAGCAATCTCCTATCGAAGGTGAATGTCAAGGCCGAGATGAGATATCACACCAGCCCAGCCTGGTTGGCTAGTTGCATGCTTTCATAAAAAGACAAGACAATATCATCAATCGGCTGGTGCAGGGTGCACTTCCCAGCCCTGGAGCTCAGAATTCCATGCAACACCAGATGGCAAGTCTGCGGATGCGCCAATGGGAGGTCGATCAACGATTGGCCCAGATGGCGGCTCTGATAAAGAACCTTGCGGGAAAGACACTCTCATATCCGAAAACTGCCAGAATGGCGGTACTGAGGTCTGGAAAGACGGTGGAGCGCACAGCTGATGCCGAACCAGAACCCGAACCGAGGTCGGAGAGTATCATTCCAGCAGAGGGAGAAGCTGGACAAGAAGAAGCTCAAGAGCATGCACGGAAACCTTCCGATGAGCTACCTGGTGGGAGGAATTCTTATGCTCCAAGGCTGTCGTTCCCGCATAAGCTGATCAAGGCAAATCTGAAAAGACGTCACGAAAGGTTCATGGACTCGATCAGGAAACTGCATCTTGAAGTCCCCTTCCTTGATGCATTGGAAGAGATGCCTATGTATGCCAAGTTCCTCAAGGACCTTATCACAAAGAAGAGAAGGGGAGGAAGGATAGAGACAGTGTATCTAGCTTCCGCCTCCTCCACCTTCTTGAAGCCCGACACACCAAATAAGAGAAGGGATCCCGGAGCCTTCACAATCCCGTTCGCCATCAGAGACAACGTCGAGCGCAAGGGTCTAGCAGACTTGGGGGCTAGCATAAGCCTCATGCCCCTAAGTTTCACACAAAGGGTGGGTTTGACCGACATGGTTCGAACCAACATGCAGATTGAACTGGAGGACCACACCTTTAAGAGACCCGTCGGCATTGTCGAAGATGTGGCGATCAGGGTTGGTGACTTCTTCATCCCTTGCGATATAGTCGTCATCAACACAGCTGAAGACCCTCGTTGCCCGATCATCTTTGGTCGCCCCTTCTTTGCGACAGGGAGAACGCTGATTGATGTTTTCAAGGGGATGATCACCTTAAGGGTCGAAAATGAACATATCGACTTCAAGCTGAAAGAGATCATGAAGAGCCCGTCCCTATCTGAATCAGCATGTTTCGCAGATAGCTACAATAAATTCTGCGAGGAAGTAAAGGAAGATATCCGGACAGAAGACCCCCTCTTAAGGGCTATAAAATGTCAAGAACCCGACCTCGAAGATCCTGAGGTCGCGAAGCACCTCAACCTTCTCAACCTTTCTGATGAAGATTTGCAAGAAGAGGATACAGAGGTGGAGTCTGCGAAGTATGCCTCTCTCGAGGAGGAGCCTCAGGAGAAGGCACCCAGACCAAATCCAGAGTTAAAAGCGTTGCCCGAAGGCCTGAAGTACGAATTCTTAGATGAAGAGCACATAAACCCCGTCATCATGAACGCCGATCTTTCAAGCAACCAGCTGGACCGACTCCTTGAGGAGCTAAGGCTCCACAGGAGGGCTATAAGATATTCAGTAGATGATATCAAAGGCCTTAGCCCCGCCCTGTGCATGCATCACATGAACTTGGATGAATCTGCCAAGCCTCTGGCTCAACCCCATAGGAAGCTGAACCAGATGCTCAAGGAGGTCGTCAAGAAAGAGGTAATAAAGCTTAGGGATGTGGGGATCATTTACCCAATCAGCGATAGCAATTGGGTAAGTCTGATCCATGTAGTGCCCAAAAAGGGCGGAATGACGGTGGTTAAGGGTGAGAAGGGCGATGAGGTGGCGGTAAGGACCGTCACCGGCTGGCGGATGTGCATAGATTACCGAAAGATAAATCAGGATACAAAGAAGGATCATTTTCTGCTACCTTTTATTGACCAAGTTCTCAAAAGGTTAGCGCATCACGATTTCTTTTGTTTTCTTGATGGCTTTTCAGGTTTTTACCAGGTACCCATCTTGCCCGACGATCAAGAGAAAACAACGTTCACCTACCTTTACGACACTTATGCCTTCCGAAGGATGCCCTTCGTACTCTGCAACGCCCCCGCAACCTTTCAACGATGCATGATATCGATGTTCTCAAATTTTCTAGAAGACATCGTAGAAGTTTTCATGGACGACTTTTCCGTCAATGGGAAGGACTTCGATAGCTGTCTGAAGAATCTATCATTGGTCCTTCAAAGGTGCGAGGAGAACAGCCTAGTTCTAAACTGGGAGAAGTGCCATTTCATGGTGCGGGAGGACATCGTTCTCGGGCATAAGATCTCGAAGCGTGGGATCGAGGTGGACGCAAGCAAGGTTGAAGTCTTATCCAAGATTCCCCCACCGAGATCCGTGACGGGGGTGCGAAGCTTCCTCGGGCATGTGGGATATTACCGATGATTCATCAAGGACTTCTCAAAGATTTCCAAACCACTGTCCAATCTTCTGGTAAAAGATGCTGAATTTGTTTTCTCTAACGATTGTCTAAGTGCTTTTCAGGCCCTGAAAAATGCTTTGATATCACCACCTATCCTTCAAGCACCGGAATGGGGTTTACCTTTTGAGATGATGTGCGATGCTAGCGACTACGTGGTTGGAGCAGTCCTGGGGCAAAAGAAAGACAAAAAGCACCATGTGATTTGCTACGCTAGTCGCACGTTGGACGAGGCCCAAGTAAACTACACAACAACTGAGAAAGAGATTCTCACGATCATCTTCACGTTTGATAAATTCAGATCGTATCTCGTTGGAACCAAGGTCAAGGTATACACAAATCACGGGGCTATAAAATATTTAATGCAAAAGAAAGACGCAAAGCCCAGACTGTTGACGTGGGACTTGCTGCTCCAAGAGTTCGACCATGAAATTATTGACAAGAAGGGTGCAGAGAATGTGGTGGCAGACCACCTATCAAGAATCGTGATGGAGAGAGAGAGAGGGCCTCAAATCAACGACAACTACGCCGACGAGGCTCTGATGTTGGCAGAAGCTCAAGAAGAAAGCATACCCTGGTTTGTAGACATCTGTAATTATCTTGACTACAGAGAACTGCCTCCTGACATCACGTACAATCAGAAAAAGAAGCTATTTGCAGATGTCAAAAACTACTACTGGGATGATCCTCTCCTGTACAGAAGATGTGCTGACAACTTATACAGGCGGTGCATACCAGAGGAAGAAACCGCAGACATCCTGAAAGAATGCCATGCCTCCCCCTACGGTGGACACCTGGGTAGAGAGAGAACAGCTGCAAAAGTGTTACAGTCAGGTTTCTACTGGCCCACCTTGTTTAAAGACGATGCACAATTTGTAAAGGTTTGCAAAGAGTGCCAGTTTACAGGAAACATAGGGAGGAGGAATGAAATGCCAATGGCAAGTTGGATCGAAGTAGAAATATTTGACGTGTGGGGGATCAACTACATGGGACCGTTTCCCCCATCTTGAGGGTATCAATACATACTAGTGGTAGTAGATTATGTATCGAAGTGGGTGGAAGTGGTAGCCACCCAAACCTATGATGCCAAGTCGGTTATCAGGCTCTTCGAGAAGACCATCTTCCCTCATTTCGGTGTACCACGCACTGTGATAAGCGACAGAGGGTCACACTTTGGAGAAAGACAGTTTGAAGCACTTCTGCGCAAGTACGGAGTGAGGCACAAGATCGCTACACCCTACCACCCACAGACGTCAGGGCAGGTAGAGGTTTCCAACAGGCAAATCAAGCAAATCTTGGAGAAAACTGTCAATTGAACGAGGAAAGACTGGTCCATGAAGCTTGACGACGCACTTTGGGCCTACCGTACCTCTTACAAAACACCCATTGGAACCACCCCCTACTGACTCATCTACGGAAAATCCTGCCACCTGCCTTTGGAGTTGGAACATAAGGCCCTTTGGGCAACCAAGTTCCTATATATGGACCTCGACAAAGCAGGAGAAAAAGGTTTTTGTAGCTTCAAGAGCTCGAAGAGCTGAGAATGAACGCCTACGAAAACGCAAAAATCTACAAACAGAGGACAAAGTTGTGGCATGATACCCATCTCAGGAGAAAAGATGTAAGCGAAGGGGAAAAGGTCTTGTTATTCAAGTCCTATATTCGTCTTTTCCCTAGGAAGTTGCAAACGAGGTGGTCTGGATCATTCATTGTGTCAAAGATATATCCATCAGGGATGATGGAGCTCTACGACAAGGATGATCCGACCAAAGCCTTTTAGGTGAACGGGCACAGGGTAAAAAGGTTCTACGAAGATGAAACATTTTTCAGGAGAGCAGAGATCAGTCTGCAAGACATGGGTACAGTTGAGGGCTGATCAAGATGATCTTACACCATTCGGGCTGGCGACGCAAACCCCAGCGCTCCTCGGGAGGCAGCCCGAGTTCTTCTTTCTTTAATAGAATAGGTTGCATGTTTATTATAAAAAATAAAAACAAACTTTATGGTATGTAATAAGGCCCGAGTCAGGGCACGCGCCGAGCGTGCCGACTCTTCTATTTTATGGGTCATCGCCGAATTTTCCAAAGTTTTGAAGAGTATTGCACTCTGAGGTCAAAGGCTTAACCCTTAGCCAATGATGTTTTACCCTTTGATTGCTTTTTCTTCTCTCTGTTTTTTTTAAGTTTTCGGCCGCCTGTTTTAGGCCATGTCGGGCAACCGCTCAGCTGGCGCACAGTACCGGGCTTTGGTCTCTCGGGCATCGTAACGGCCGTGACGGTCGGCATTCCTGGGCGGCGTGTACCCTATCGTGCATGGGAATAAATGCCCTTAATGAGACTGATGTGACCATCGTCTCAGGAACCACCTGACCCGTTGGCCGATGCACGCCCCAGAGATGTCCGTTTTGCCCCCAGCCGAGCTGGCTATAAATAAGAATAGTGGTTTTACCATGTCGGGCCGTCACACTTTCCTCATTTTAGCCACCTGGAACGCATGCAGTGATCCATCCTTCGCTCGCATGTCGGCCAGCTCAGGTATCGGGCGATGTCTCCTATGAGCAAGGGTATAGCCCGACACACCTTTTGCCCAACACATTTTCTTTTTCCCGACATGCTTTTGCCCGACACGGTTTGTATCGTGCATAGGGTATCGGCCGACATGTTGCTTTTCCTATCGCCCAACACAGATTTCGTATCGCGCGCTGTATGCCAGGTTGACGACCTTAGTTGAATTTTCCTTCTATCGTCCGACATGCTTGACGCACAACACGCCGACCAACAGTGCTTGCCCGATACGCAATATCGGGCGACATGCTTCTCACGACACAATATCAGGTTTTTTCTTCTTGTGACCTCGTATCGCCCGATACACCAGTGCCGGGCGGCGAGTCATATCGCGCGACAACATCGTATCGCCCGATCACTTATCGCCCAGTTTTAACAGTTTTTCTTTTTATCTTTCCTGCCTAACGGGTGAATAAATTTTAAATTTGAATGACATGTATGGCTCGTATGGAGCAAACCACCGTCCGCGCCAATAAGCACGACGCGAGGATCAACAACAACAGTCGGACAGAAACGGTGCCAACAAGAAAGGGATGGATTCTTCTTCATGTGATAGCTCCAATGGAGGATCACCTTGTTATCATCCTGTCTCTACGGTGGTTTACGACCATCTCCAGAGATAGCACAAGTATGGCGACCAAGGCCTCCGAACAAGTTTGGGGCATTCCGGTTCTGTCCTCTTAAGGGAGAGGGCCCACCCTGACTACACACTCCTGGGAACTGAACTAGGGACTGATGATCAGTCCTTTCGTTCATGTTCACAATGGAGATTTGGAGAAAAGGCAGGCCAGGAGTGAATTTTGAGGGTCTACGCTCCTGCTCAACCTCTCATTGGCAGCAGCGAACCCGCTAGACAACCTCCCAATGGCATGTTGCAACTTCGTAGGAGCATATTACAGCACATCAGTGAGCTAACCCTCACTGGCTAAACATTACCTTACCCTACCTTCTTCACCACTCTGGGACAGAGTGTGGAGTAAGTTTTGTGGGGGGGGGGGTACCCGTGTGCCAGTGAGGGAGGTATAAAATTCTTAACTCCTCAGGCTTTCTACGCTTGGGGTTTCATTTTATATCTAACGTGCTCTTATAGCTTCCTGTATATCTGATCTACGCATGTATGCCATATAAATTTTTTTCAAAAATCTTTCCTTTACAAATTTTTGTCCCTATGCATATGTACAAAGTTGCTATATTAGTAAAAACCTGTTGCGACTTCTTGCAAAGTTTGTTTTCTTTATACTTAATGAGATGCAAGTTTTGTTATATCTTTTTGATAATGCTGCTTCAAACGAACAAAAGAATATGTTTTGTCATGCCAAAAATTTCGAAAAATACAATAAACTCGCAAACAGTTAAGAGACGAGTATGGAGAAGGAAAAAGCTGCCCAAACAACAAGAAATCTCTTAGTTCCCCCTTCACCCAACAAAAATCCCAAAAAGAGAGTGAAGCCTTATGAGTGTGAATAAAAGCATGAGAGTTGTGCCCAATAAAAGAAAAGAAAAGAATACATATACCCTCTTGTTTGCCAAAAGTACCCATCTTTAGGCATGGTAGATCCGGGGCAGTGGTACGTAGGATGTGAAATCACTGCTCTAAAGCCAACTGGCTTGGACTGCAGGGACCACTTGCCCACTAACGGACCCTTACCTGGATGGACTGATGGGAGACAAGAATGAAAAAACCCAAAAAGCCTTAGCCTACCCTATACACAACTTTCTGCCCCAAAAATAAAGCTGTTTGATGTGTAAGCTAACTTCGGAATCGTACAACAAAGTCTCGCCGAAGTTGTAGAGAAAAATCTTACTTAAACATTAAGGCAGAAAAAAAAACTAAGTCTTTTGTTCGTATTGAGACAGCATTATCTTTAAGGCATTACGATCTTTGTTTCACTTTTTGAACAAAAAGCTTTCTCGAGCAGAAGAAGCAACAAAAAAAAAAATTAATATAAATAGTTTAAATATTGATTGAGGACAATCAAAACACTAAGTTTGGGGGAGTTGATTACACCAATTTTGGTGACATTTTAGCCTTGTTTTCTGTTATCAAAACTGCCCTTTTCTTCTATTTTCCTCTCTTTTATATGCACTTTCGCAATAATTGGCCAAGCAATGCTCTTAATCCAATTTTCCTATCTTTTAAAAAGTTTTCCTCATTTTTGGGCAATAAGGCCGCTCCGGCCCATGAATAAGTCCAAGCCTGTCTCAGCCTCCCTGACGCCCGATACAACCCCTGCCCAACAGGGGTTGGGCAACACAAAGATGCTCGACAAAGAGGTGCCACGCGAGAAGAAGCTGACGGACGACACGTCTTCTACCTGACAGGGAGTCTGGCTCGCCCCGACAACCTAGCTTGTCGGGCGACACAGCCACCCACCGGCAGGCGTGCCGACCGTCACGTGACCGATAGCAGACACCTCCGTGCTCCGCGCCAAGCTATACTTGTATCAGCCGTCCATCGACTGACGCTTAAGGGGGCCACGTGGCGCTTCGAGCACCATAACTCCTCCTGGCCAGCTGACTATAAATAGCAGCTACAGGGAGCCGAAAAGACAGCCTACAGTTCGGAGTTCGGAGTTCGAAGTTTTAGAATTCAGATAGTTGGGAGTTGAGCTATCTTCCGAGGGGACTGTGAGAGCATACGTGTCGTGCCCCAGTGCTTGTCTCGGGCGACACTAGGTGAGCTTATCCTCATCCCGAGAGGGAGGGGACAGTTCACTTAGGACCGTCTCGGGGCAACACTGCGGGCCGATATCAGCCGACGTAGATGAGCGACACAAGTGCCCGGCAACAACAATTCGTAGCTCTTAGCCCGACATGATATCAAACCGATACGCTTAGCCTGTCGAGCGTGCCACCAGAGAGGGTGTGCCGCCTGACATGAGCGTATCGGCTAGGGTCCTTGAGAGATACGGTCGACAGTCGGTGCGTGGCGCCTGAGAGGGTGTGACGCCCGACACCTCTGTATCGGGCTAGGCCTCTGACCGATATCGGGCAGGAGAGCTACAATACCCTGTCGTCCTTCTACATCAAGGAGGCGACACCTATCTTTACTTTCTGTCATTTAATTCCTTACTTATGCATTGTAATTAAGACCTTTTATTTATCTATGGAAATAGAAAGATGCTTAATTGCTTGTTGCTCTATGCTTGGTGCACAATGTTGGATGACTGCTATGTTTGATATCCGAACTCTAGCTTGAATGTTTTGGATCGCGTTTCGCTTAGCTAACGAATCGTATTTTCCCATCGCAACAACTTCAAGAGTTGTGTTGTGGCTGTAGTGTTTGGTCCGATTCTGGAGTATGAGAGTGCCTGGAACGGGGTTTCTTTAGTGATCTTTCCACTCTAATTTTAGTCCAGTGACCTCGAGAGAGGTGCTGATGCCTTGTTAGAGGTACCCGCTTCGAGAGGAGGGGTACAGGTCTGGTTCTACTGCCGCTTGTTTTACCGGAGTTTTATCCTTCGTACCTCGCCTTAGCTCGAGCAATATCCTTTTGTTTCTGTTGCATGAAAACCCTTAAAAGGTGCTATATGACTAAAACCTTAAATCTTTCTAGTAGCTCCAGTTGGAGATAGTTTCTTCATTTTATTTGTGACATCTTGCTACTTCCCTTTTTGGGAATTTATCTCTCTTTATACCTACCAGAGTGTAGCAGGTCGATTCTGGGTTCTCAACACTACCCCCCTTGTCCCTGTGTTCGACCCCGTATATCTACTTCGACCCCGTAAACAAAGTTGCGGGGGCCTAGAAGGATTCGGGTTTATAAATGTAAAAGCTCGACTACCTCAAATCTGCCTCCAAATTTAGGACGCGCGATTTAGGCCGGTCAGGTATCAAACTATAGTATTCACAATCTTCCCATATTCTGGCAGATGACTTTATCATGTCTCCCCGTCTTCAGGAAGGTGACTTCTCATGTACTCCCTATCTAGGCTAATACCAAAATGTTCCTTCCTCCATTCAGGCAGATAGACTTTCCATATATCTAGAGGTGGAGTAGAAATGCACTATTCATGTCCATATATAATGTGATAGCCATAGTCACTTTATACTTTCCAAGGAAGAAAAGTTCATCCAGTAGTGATATATTTGGAAACCATGGGGAGAAACCCGAGAAAGCCATGTGAAACTAAATTGATTACTCATAGGCATAGCCACATACCTCTCTCACAAGTATTTGTAGTCCAAATAAGAACAAGTAAGATTGACCACACAATCAAACAAACAAGTCAACCTAAAATTTAAGTCATAACACCCATGTGCCACTATATTATTCCAGAACCTATCAAAGGACTGACTTGGTTCTCAAGTAAGGTTTTTAAGTCCACTTTTGTATGTCTTTATCCATAATATCCCATTAGTCCATTTATTTATCTTTTTCTTTTTCTCAATCCACAAACCCTACTTTTAGGTTTCATACGCAACATTGTGCTACAAAAAGGTGTCTTTTATACCAAAGCCCCCATTTTTATCCTTTTTAAGTCAAATTAGGGTTAGAGAGATAGGAAGATAGATCTTCAACACTTTTATGTCCATTCGGGTCACAAACACTAGTTTCCATCATTTAATGTACATAATGAGGTCAACACTCATCTTTTCCACAACATTATGTCCAAAGTGCCTTTTGATCATAAAAAGTCCACCTTTGATTGTCCAAATCAGTTCCATATCATAGATTCACCAAACTTTAGGAATTAGGGTTTTGAAAAAACTTAATACGTTAAAGATACCAATTTCAAATACTTTTCAAACTAAGCATAGATGTAGGTTCTGATTTTATTTTTATCAATTTCTTGTATTTTTCTGAGAAAAAATCATAAATTACAAGTTATTTATGGACAATGGAATGAATTTTAATTGATTTTACAAGTTTTACCAATTTGCTTGGATTTTCCTATTAGTTGGCGAGAAATTACCTTTTCTAGAAATACGTCCACCGTCAGATCCATGGGTCTTCATTGACCAGATCTGGGTTTAGTTGGTTGTGGTTGATCGTGCCCACTCTGCTTTGGGTGAGACACATCAAAACCCATTTGTTGATTCTTTTCACTAGTCATCATTGGACCATGTTCCAACACCTGTTCTTTCTCCCCCCCTCTTGTTCCTGAGTTGGCTGATGTGGTGGTGAGGTCACCAGAAGAGATGGGATCTAGAGGAGGAGGGACTATTAGGGTGCATGAGCGGGCCGTTGATGCTCTAGGGGTCAAGATGAACTACGTGGGAGTCTTTTTAAAGGAGTGGAGTGTTTAGTTTAGGTTTCTAGATCTCGTGTGAGAGAGGTATGGTAGAGAGATCTCATTCTCAGTCCACAAGCCTAATCCTGGCATGGAATTAATGTGTTTCCTATTCGGGTTTGATGAGACAAATACATTTATCTTCTTGGTTTAATCAGATATGCAATGGGTTGAGAGATTTCCCATCAAGATTGCTTGTATATGTAAGGGACCTTATGTGTTTGGGGTGATGGTAGGGGATGCTACATGAGAAGTTGGATCCCTGATTTGACAGTCGCGATCACGCACATGGATTAAAAATAATCCTATTAAAATCAAAATATTGTGACATATAAAGTTATTCCTATCACTTTATCATATCTCTTAAATCATGCACCCCTTTAGTCCCAAATTTTACGTGAAAGTTCTTAATGACTTAATATGCTTGTGGATATAATTTGAGACCAAAACTCAAAAAGAATAACCCATTTTCTTCAAGTTCAATTCATAAACTAAAAATGCATATATTATGCATTTAAACTCTTATTTTCTCTTTCTTTCTTTTCTATTCTCTGAATTTCGACTTTTAGAGATATTAGAATGTAATGGAACTAAAACCACCTTATGGTGACCACTTATACCACTTTCTAGATGGTTCCATGCTTTTTTAATTAAAACATATGATATTTATTTTCTTCTTGTTTTTTCACTTATTATTGGTTTTTCTCTTGACTTTTAAACTTTCACTGTCTTATTAAGAAGGGAAAAGTACAAAATTCATCATTTAAGACACATTTTGCAAAGAAACCCAAGTTGTAAAACAATGAACAAAATTGTCAAGCAAGCCCATTCTCATTAAATAATTGCATAACAATACAATCAAAATCAAGGTTGTAACATCCTTCCCCACTTATAAGAATTTTGTCACCAAAATTCATCAAATCATACAAACAATTTAGGATAAGACTTTTTCATTTCTGTCTTCAGCTCCCACATGGCTTCATCCTCTCCATGGTGCTTCCAAAGAAACTTTACCATATCTATCTATTTGTTTTTGAGTTCTTTCACCTTGGTATCCAGTACTCTGACTGTTGACTCAGGATATGTCATGCTCACCTAGTGCTCAATAGGTTCCATGCTCAACACATGACTAGGATCTTTCATGTAGCACTTTAGATTAAATACATGGAACACATCATGCATCATACGATATTGTGGGGGTAGAGCTACATGGTAGGATGCCTCTCCAATCTGTTCTAGAATCTCAAACAGACCTACGTATCGAGGACTCAACTTCCCCCTATTCTTAGCTAATTCTCAGAGGGGTCAGATTTTCAAGAACACATGTTCACCCATAGTGAAATGTAAATCAGTCTGCTTTGCATCTACATACAACTTCTATCGATCCTAGGCTCTCTTCAGCCTTTGTCTGATCAAAGTGACTTTATTAGCATAAATATGAAGTTCTTATGACCTTGACAAGGTCCTCTCACTAACTTCATCCTAGTGAAGTGGTGACTGACACAACCTCCTATATGGCGCTTCATATAGAGGCATCCCGATACTGGCTTGGTAGCTATTATTATAGGCAAATTGAGCTAAAGGCAAGTACTGCTCCCATGATCCACCTCAATCTAGCACACATTCTCTGAATATGTCTTCTAAAGTCTAGATCATTCTCTCTAAATGTCCACCAGTCTGGGTGTGGTAGGTGGTACTAAATTTCAGGCTTGTCCCAAGTTCTTCATGCACCTGCTTCCATAGCTTCAAGGTGAACTTGGGGTCATGATCAGAAATAATCAAGCTCAGAATACCATGCAGAAGGACTATCTCCTAGATATACAATTCAGCTAAGTTTGATATTTTGGCAGTAATCTTCAAGGCAAGGATGTGTAACGACTTGGTTAAGATGTCCACCACAACCCATATAGAATCATGACCTTTCTTGGTCTTGGGAAGACTCACCACAATGTCCACGGTGATCTGATCCCTTTTCTACTCTCGAATCTCAATTGAATGAAGTAATCCTCTGGGTCACTAGTGTTCAACCTTCACCATTTGGCACATGAGACTACTGGGAACATATGTCTCTATGTCTTTGTTCATTCCAGTCCGCTAGAAATACCATTACAAGTCTTTAAACATCTTGGTAGTTCCAGGGTGTACGATATACTTAGAGCCATTGGATTCTTATAGGATATGAGTCTTCAAGGGTGACTCCTCAGGAACCCAAATACAATTCTAGTATCAGATCCCTCCATCCACACCCAAGGATAGGTGTGTTTAAGGTTTCTCCAGTAAACCTTTCATCTTCTCAAGCTCAAGGCTAGCCATTTAGGCAACTACTAACTTTTTCAACAAGTCTGGTGGATCTAAATATTATCCAAATGGATTCGATCTTCTAATGGCAATAGAGTCCATATAGAAAATTCTTCGAGTTCCCACCATTGGATAGATAAGACAGTTATACATCTAAGTTGTTTCTGACTAAGTGAATTCGCAACTACATTGGCCTTTCCTGGGTGGTATGCGATGGTGAAATCATAGTCCTTCATATATTCTATCCATCATCTCTATCTTAGGTTGAGGTCTTTCTAAATTAGGATATGCTTCAAGATTTGTTGATCGATGAGGATTTCAAAGGTAGAACCATACAGATTGTGTAACCAAATTTTCAGGGCATGTATGATTGCAGCTAATTCCAGATCATGTGTGCGATAGTCTACTTCATTTTTCTTGAGCTACCTAGATGAATAAGAGACAACATATTTATTCTTCTATACAACACATTCAAGCCCCATCTTGGATGCATCAGTGAAGATCATGAAACCTTCATTTCTAGACGGTAGAGTCAACACTGGTGAAGTCATCAATTTTTCCTTAAACTCTTAGAAGCGGGCTTCACACGAATTGGACCATATGAACTTCTCATCCTTATGAGTGATCTTGGTGAGGGGCAGAGTGGTCTTTGATAAGCCTGGGATGAACCACTGATAATATCCAATCAATACCAAGAAGCTACAAATTTCAAATGGATTCTTCAGTGTTGGCTAATCACGTACAACAGAAACCTTGGTAGAATCTACTGGAATTGCCCCTCCTGAGATGATGTGTTCAAGATACATGATGTGATCGATCCCAAACTCACATTTCGAGAACTTCCCATAGAACTTCTTCTTCCTTATGATTTTAAGGACTCTAACCAGATGGCCACGAAGTTGCTCAAAGTCATCTGAGTATACTAGAATGTCATCTATAAACACAATGATAAAGGAGTATAGGAAAGGTTAGAACACATTGTTAATTAGATTCATAAACACCCATAGGGCATTAGACAGTCCAAAAGGCATGACTAGGAACTCATAGTGGCCATAATGGGTATAGAAAGAGGTTTTTGATATGTCTTCATACTTAACACATAACTGGTGGTACCCAGACCTTAGGTCAAACTTGGAAAACACTCTGGGTTACCTAAGATGGTTGAATAGGTCATCAATTCTGGATAGAGGATACTTGTTTTTGAAGGGTAGCTTGGTTTATCAAGTGGTAGTCAATACACATGCAGAGTGATCCATCCTTCTTCATTATGAAGAGGACTAGAGCTCCCATGGTGAGCTACTAGGCCTAATGAAGCCTTTGTCTAACAATTCATGCAGCTGCCTTTTCATCTCAAGAAACTCAGTGGGGGCCATCCTATAAGGTGCCCCAAAAATAGGGTTCATTTTGGGAGCTAACTCTATAGTGAAATCCAACTCTCTCTCTGGAGTCTAGAAAAATAAATCATTTGAAAACACGTCCACATAGTCTTGAACCACCTCTATATCTCCTAAGGGGTTAACCTTAGGTTTAGGTTTTGTAACAACTTCTAGGAATGGCTGACAACCCTTGGCCATCATTTATTCAGCTTTTAAGGACGAACCATACAAACTAGTGGTTGCATACTTCCTACCACTAATGGTTAAAGATGGGTGACCGGGTATCTTTATCACAATATTTTTCTCCCTAGAGTCAATTTGGGCTTTATAGGTATAAAGCCAATCCATCCCAATTATCACTTCAAAGTCATTCGTATCCAACAAAATAAAATCAGTAGGGAATTCATGACTCAGATATTTAACAGGTAAAACTTAGGTTCTCAAAAAAGATGTGAAAATTTGACCACTCGGGGTAGTGACATCCAACACATATCCTAAATCCTTAAAATCCATATAGAGCACAGTTGCAAGATTTCTCAAAATGAGAGTATTTGTAGATCCACAAACAAGTAGAGTTGTCACACTTTGTATAATAATTTCAAGCATGCCTACATGGTTTTCACGATAGTTAAACTACTATTATGTTTCATAAATAAAGATGGGAAAACTAAATTAAGGGTTATTACCCTCTATCAGACGGTTCGTAGCCTGGGCCTCTTCATTGTTGATGGTGAATACTCAAGCCTATTGACGTTCCCCTATAGGTGGAACTGGTGGGGCTTCTAGTGCCGGATGTGGCATTGGCGGTGTTGCTGCCACTAGGGCTTGTCCTCTTGAGTCCGGAAGGGGGTAGTTAGCTAGGAAGTGTCCCTCTTGCTGGCATCAGAAACACACCTTTCTTTTGAAGCATCACTTCCCTGCATGGTTACTTCTACATTTGCATCATCTGTATGATGCCCCTTGTTATCGATGCTCATTGCAGGACTTTCACCTTCCTCCCTTGCCATATTGATGACCCTTGTTCTTCCTGTTATCACTTCTTAGGTCAGAAGTTCCTTCAGTGAGGCCAAGATATCCTTTAGGTTGGTTCTTCTATGGCATGACAATCTTCTCCATGTCCAAGGCAAAGTTGAGAGCTTCATAAAGAGTTGTCAGCTTTCTTACCATGACATGGGGCTTAATGATAGGGTGAAGCCTATCCACAAAATGTTCTACCCTCCTTACTTCAGTCAACATCTAGCCAAAACACTCTACGAGGTGAAACTTGTGAGCATAGTCTGCCACTATCATGTTCCCATGAACCAAGAATGTGAACAATCTTTCCTTCTCCTTCTTGGCAGCGGGGGGTATGAACCTTGCTGTGAAAAGTTCATGGAAATCTAATCAATCCATGGGCTCTTCATTTAGATCTCAGCCCATTATATGGTTCTCCCACCATATCTTTGTTTCTTCCTCTAAGATATGGGTGGCAAAAAGAACCTTCTTGGCTGAATGTACCTCCAACATTCAGAACCCTTTGTCCACTGCCAAAATTGAAGCATCGTCATTGTTGACAACCTCAGTCTTGTCCTCCCCACAAAATTTCTCAATGTTTAGCTTCGTAAAATATTATATGGTGGCACCAAGTTGGGGACGGATAGCTACAGGTTCACTTGTCTCATCATGAAGAACATCTTTAGGGGTGAGGATGTTGATGGATTCAGTCAACTTCTTCTGTTGCTCTAATAAGAGAATCTCGAGAGTTTGTGTCACCATTGGCCAGATTGCTAGTCCAGAGTTGGCAGCATGGTTGGGATCATCCATTTCTTCATCTTCAGACATGGATTCCACTTTGGTTCTAGGACTTCCTTTTGGGTTTGTAATGTGGAAGGAATGGGTTTAGGCTCTGGGCCTTTCTCTCTAGAGGCTTCACCTTCTCTCTTCTTTTCTTGGATGATTTGCCTTCCATGGGCCTTCTCTTCTCAAAGGAGGGCCTCTTCTTATGCAAGGGCCTTAGTCCTGGATATTCATTGGGGGTGCCATCAGGGATGACAACAATCTTGACATGGGCCATGCAGTAACACATAGACCACTATAATAACAATCATTTCACAACATAGGATTATCAAAGCATAAACTTATATGCATGATATCTTTTTACATGCATTTTATTATTTGGTGGATGATATCTTAACCCTTATCATCCATAACCCCAACTCATGAGAAGGTAGAGAGAGAGAGAGAATCATTAATCACTTTAAGTTTATCAAGTTAAAGGGGGGTAAAGAAGCGATGAAAGTAGTTAAGAAATCCTAGATGCATCTTATTTTGAGTCCAATCCTCAGAGTTTGTCTAGGAAGTCACACAGATTATGAGAGTCCTCATAAATCAACTAGGGCAGAGGAAAATCATGCCAACCCTCTAGATAGTGATCCTTTTCTAGGCACCTCCATCTTTGAAAAAATATCTAATATCTCCCTTTGGGCTCTAAAGAATTTGCAAAATTTAATTATTATTAGAGATTATATGGAAAACCATGCTTTGATACCAAATGTAACAACCCCATTCCATGACAACCCCCAATTAAGGAAGGACAAGAAACTATAGTCATTATCCCAAAAACATGATCAAATGGTTTTGCACATAAGCAAAAACAACAAATAAATTCTACTAAGCAAGAACTGAGTTTGGTACAAGATAAAAATATTTTCACCAATGTTTAAAAAAATATGGGATCTAAGATTTTACCCAAAAAATAATCCATCTATCTATTTCCCCCAGGCCTTACTTTATTTGGTTGCTTTCAATGTCTTCTTTTTGTGAATGTCCAATTTCTAGCAAGATGCAATTTATCCTAAAATGTCGAAAATCAAAATGTCGATCAGTATAACAAGTTGTACTAGTATGTGGGGAAAGCAATACTTCACTAGTAACTGTAACAAAATAATTCATCAAATTATTATTTAACAAATCAAATTTAACATTTTCATCGTGACTATCCAATCTAAGCATCTCCACCCTCTATCATAACCCCTTAGGGCATCATACTACAATATTCACAGTCTTCCCGTATTCAGGTGGATGACTTTATCATGTCTCCCTTGATTCAGGCACGTGACTTCTCATTTACCCCCTGTTTAGGATGGTAAAAATTGTGCCATCCCCTATTTAGACAAATAGCCTTTCAATAGATCCAGAGGTGGCCTAGAAATTGGCCAGTCGTATCCATATATAATTTGATAGCCGTAGTCACTTTATAGTTTTCAAGGAAGTAAAGTGCATCCTTCAATCATATACTTGGAAACCACGTGGAAAAACTCAAGGAATCCACGTAAAACTAAATTTATTACTCATAGGAGTAACCACATACCTATCTAAGGAGTATTTTCTATCCAAATAAGAAATAGTAAGATTAACCACATAATCAACCAAGCAATTCAACCAGAAATTTAAGGCATAGAACCCATGTGTCACTATATTATTCTAGAACCTATTAAAGGACTGACTTGGTTCTCAAGTTAGGATTTTAAGTTCACTTTATTATGTCATTATCCATAATACCCCATTAGTCCATTTATTTCACTTTTTCACTTTCTCAATCCACAAACCCTACTTTTAGGTTATATACGCAAGATTTTGCTACAAAAAGGTGTATTTTATACAAAAAGTCCCCATTTTTATCCCTTTTAAGTCAAATTAGGGTTAGAGAGATAGGAAGATAGATTTTTAGAACATTTATGTCCATTGGGTTCACAAACCCTAGTTTCCATCATTTAATGTACATAATGAGGTCATGACTCATATTTTCCACATCATTAGGTCTAGAGTTTCTTTTGATCATAAAAATACCACCTTTGATTATCCAAATTAGTTCCATGCCATATATTAACTAAACTTTAGGAATTAGGGTTTTGAAAGAACTTAATACATTAGAGATACTAATTACAAGTACTTTTCAAACTAGAGATAAATTTAGGTTTAGATTTCATTTTTATCAGTTTCGTGTATTTTTCAAAGAAAATATATATATTACTTGTAATTTTTGGACAAAGGAATGATTTTTAATTGATTTGACAAGTTTTACGAATTTCCTTGATTTTTCCTATTAGAGGGCGAGAAATTCCTTTTCCAAAATTATGTCCACCGTCAGATCTGTGGGTCTTCTTTGATAAGAATGGGGATCGGTCGATTGTCTTTAATCACACCCACTCAAATCTATCTGAGACACATCGAAACCCAGCCATAGATTCTTTTCACTGGTCAAGGTCAGACCATGATCCAACGACCATTCTTTCTCCCTCCTTTCTTATTCCTAAGTCCGCTAATGTGTTGGTGCCACGGTGGTGAGGTCGCCGAAAGAGATGGGATCTAGAAGAGGAGGGGCTATTGGGGTTTACGAGCGAGTCAATGATGCTCTGGGGGTTGAGATGAACTATGTAGGAGTCTTGCTATAGGAGTGGGGGATCTAGTTTTGGGTTCCCAATATCATGTGAGAGAGGTATGATAGAGAGATCTAGTCCTTGGTCAACATGCCTCATCTTGGCATGAAATTAATGTGTCCTTTTCAGTTTGATGAGAATAACACATCTATCTTCTTGGTTTAATGAGATATGCAATGGGTTGGGAGATTTCCATTCGAGATTTCTCACATATGTAAGGGACCTTCCTTGTTTGGAGTGTGAGTAGGGGATAGTGCCTGAGCCATTGGATCCCTGATCCAAAGGTCTCCATCACGCATGTGGATTAAAAATAATCTGATTAGAAATTGAAATATTGTGACATATAAAGATATTCCTCTCACATTAGGGAATTTTAGAAAATTCATATCTCTTAAACCATACACCCTTTAATACCAATTTTAAGGGAAAGTTGTTATTGACTTAATCTTCTTGTCGATACAATTTGAGAACAAAAATCTAAAAGAATAATCCCTTTTCTGCAAGTGTAACTCATACACTAAAAAGGCATATATTATGCATTTAAACTCTTATTTTCTTTTTCTTTATTTTCTATTCTCTATATTTCGAATTTTCTAGATATTAGAAGGCAAGTGGAATTCAAACCACCCTATTGTGGCCACTTATGCCACTTTCTTGATGATTCCATGCTTTTCTTAAATAAAACATATGTTATTTATTTTCTTCTTGTCTCACTTATTATGGGTTTTTCTCTTGTCCTTTATTCTTCTAAACTTTCATTAGATTATTAAAATAGGGAAAAGCATGAAATTCATTATTCAAGACAAGTTTTGCAAAGAAACCCATGTTGTACAACAATGCACACAATTGTCAAGCAAACCCTTTCTCATTAAATAATTGCATAACAATACAATCAAAATAAAGGTTGTAATAATTCTCTTCTACCTTTACTCCCCTCAAATGTATGTCGAGGTTTCTCAATAATTATGTAAAATTAAAACTACTTTCCTTTCTTATTTTGACAAAGAATAAAGACACCAACCGATCACATGGAGGAGATGAGACGGATGACGGGTCTGAGCCGATCGACTGGCAGGGCTGAGACGACCTTCTAGCGGGACCGAGATGACTATCTAGTGGGACGGAGATGATCAGTTGGTGATCCGACAAGGAGCCCAAAGAATAATATGATAAGACCATTTTGAGGATCTAAACGATCATTTATAGGATGACCAACTTGTTGTTTGAAGGAGCCAAATGACCTACTGGAGAAAACCAACTGACAGGACAAGTGGTGAGCCGACAGGTTCAAAGGTTCAACCAATCAACCCAGATTAGCAATCAAGGATCTTCATTACCAATAGGGTTTTGCATATGATGTAGACTTATATTGTGGTAATTCATAGTGCCACTAAGAAATTACAATAGGCTCTCTCTAACCACTGCTTTTTGTTCATTGCATGTTTTCCTTTTGGGTTATAGCATGTATATGATATGTACTATATATGTGATGATTGGTTAATGTTTATTCATTATAAAAACTCCCTCAATAAAATAATATTAAGTCTAAGATGATTTCCATTAGCAACACACATTAATAGATTGATCAACCAAGTGTGGGCACCCCAAGGGTGGTACACTATTTATGTCATTGAAGTGTGATGGTAATAATGTAGGTCTTCCAACCAGGGTGCATTATTATCATGTTGGCTATTGGATTAGGCTTAACTAGTGATTCTTAGAGAGTCTAAGCCCAAAAGCACAGATATGATTATGGCAAGGAGTTGTACATATCATCTATTCAAGAGTTACATAAGATGCAATTGGAAAATGTTTCCTACCTTAATAATTGGTCATGTGCGCTAGAGTTGGATGGGTATTGACTAAATTATTTTGAATCTCAGCCCATAAGAAGTTTGTACACTTCAATCTTCCTAATTGATATGAGGGATATCAATTTGAACAAAATAGTAGGAGCCATAATTAAATAAAGACCTGATTAATAAAGATATTTCAAATCAAATCAAATCAAAAGAAGTTTTTGAAAAATGCAAATTTTCTATTTTAGAATCAAATGGAAAACTCAATCGTCACAATCAGACAAATTAAATGAGATTTGTTTCCATAATTGGTTCAGGACCTTCAGAAGTGTTCTACATGTTCCTGAAATACCAATGGCAATATCGACTCAAATTCACCTAAGATTAACATGAATGCTTCTTTGAAGCATGCCAATGTTGTTGTAAACATCAAGATCCTTATTCTGTGTTGTATCAATTATGAGTTGCATAAGGCGTGTGATAAGCATGAAAGGTATAATGCCTCTAAGGCATTATTTGAGTGCAAATTGATTGAGGGAGATCCAATAGGAACTCATGTGCTCAATATGATTGGACATATGAAGCATCTAGAAAAAATGGAATTTAGTTTAGGTCAAGAGTTGGCCATAGATATGATTTTGCAATCGTTGCCTAAATAATTTAGCCAATTTATTGAGTGTTATCACTTGAGTAACATGGATAGACTACTGTCAAAGTTGCTTGACATTTTCATAAGTGTCGAATCACAAATGAAGATGGAAAAATCTATGATGATGATCGACAGAGTTTAGTCCAAGGATAAAATCAAAACAAAGAAGCATCATGTGGCTAAGTTAAAGTCTAAGTCTTTTGCACTCAAGATAAGGAGAAGGATAAGGGAACCTAGGAAGACAAAGCAAGGGATTGAGATCTCTACTTATGGTATATACATTATTGAGATTAACTTTACTACTTCCTCATCATGGGTACAAGATACCAGATGTGGATCACACATTATCTCTAATGTGAAGGATCTAAAAACAAGTAGACCTTATCAGAAAGGTGTGCTAGAACTGCTATTTGCAAATGGTGCAAGTGTTACGGTCGGAATGATTGGAACCTATGAGTTATCTCTACCAAGTGGGCTTGTAATACAGTTAGAGAACTGCTATTACATACCTTCCATTAATAGTAACATCATAATTGTATCTTGTTTGGACAAGAACAAATTTAATTTTCTTATAAAGAATGGAAGATGTTCTATTAGTAAAGATGGGATCTTTTATATCAGTGCCCCAATATCTTATGGTCTATACTTGATAGATCTGGAGACAAGCATGTATAACATAATACCAAAATACAAAAAATCAATGAATCGAACAAAACATACCTTTGGCATTATTGTCTAGGGCACATAAATAAGAATCACATATCAAAACTCCATAAATATGGTGATTTGAACTCTTTTGATTTTGAATCAAAAGAGATATGTGAGTCTTGTTTGTTGGGAAAGATGACCAAAACACCCTTCATTGGACGTAGTTAAAGGGCTAGTGATCTATTAGGACTGATACATATTGATGTGTGTGGACCTTTTCCTACAACTGCTAGAGGTTGTTATTAGTACTTCATTACTGTTACTGATGAATTTAGTAGGTATGGCTATGTTTCCCTAATGAGACATAAGTCTTCAAATCTTGAAAAATTTAGAGAGTTCATGAATGAAGTATAAAACCAACTTGGTAAAAGTATTAAGGCACTTCGTTCTGATTTGAGGTGAATAATACTTGAACCAAGAGTTTGAGGACCTTTTGCGAGCCTCTGGTATTGTATCACAATGGGCTCCACCTGGAACACCACATCATAATGGTGTATCAGAAAGAAGGAATTGCCCATTGATAGATATGGTGCGATCTATGATGATTTTATTGATCCTCCAATTTCCTTCTTGAGATAGCTCTTGAAACTGCCGTGTATACACTAAACTGAGTACCATCTAAATTGGTTCAAAGACACCATATGGGATATGGTATAGGAAGTGTTCTAGTGTGTCTTTTATGAAGATTTGGGGATGTGAAGCTTATGTTATAATTTTCTTTTTGAAAATCTTGGCCCTAAGTCTGATAAATGTTATTGTGTTGGATATCCTAAGGAGAGCAAAGGATATTTCTTTCATTCCAAATCTGACAACAAAGTGTTTGTATCCGGAGAAGTTGTACTCCTAGAAAAGGAATTTATTTCCAAAAGAAATAGTGGGAAGAAAGTGGAACTCGAAGAGGTTTGAGACCAATAAGAAAACATTGAACCGTTGGATGTAAAATAGTAACAAATGGAATCATAAAATGTTGTACAATCCCAAATTCCTCAAGTAACATAGGAACATCGTAGATCTAATAGGACACTGTGACGTCCACAGATTTTCTAAAACTTAATCTGATGTGTGACGTCCATTTTGAAACCCTCACCTCAGTGAGAATCCCAGTTTAAACATCCCACACAAGGCTAAGAAGAAGAAAATCAAGGAGAAGGAAACAATCAGTAGCACATGTACATGAACAATAATAAAACTATACACACATGTTCACCATTCAACATATGATTACAACATGAATTGTTACAACATTTGATATTACATATTGAACAACGAACTTTAACATATACATGTCCTACCACTAAACTATAGGATCTTAGATAATAGGTCTACCTGTACATCAGCTCACTACACAACTCTCAACTATCCTAGATCTTCAAGATCATATGTCCACAACCTAAACAAAAGATTACATGCGGTACACGTCAGCACAATATTCAAGAATATTGTACTGAGTATGCCTACGTGTCTTTTATATACCTCTCATCATATCTTGGCAATAAGATAAAACTAATACTTGGAAGAGACAGAAGAATATAAGGAAAGTGTATACTTGCACAAAGATATTCATTAGCAAAAGAGAACACATATTTTTAATCACATTTCCATCATATATCCTGTACATCTGCCCCCAAGGGCTTTGATGTTTTTAGGCCTTATGATCTACTACCAAAGAGTTTGAGATCATTTAATGTGTGATCTACTACCAAAGAGTTTGAGATCACTTGAATGCAAAATACTACCAAAGAGTTTAATTCTATCATATGATGGATCTGATATCTTATGTTTCATGTGTTCTTAGCTGTAAGTATGGAAAATCAAATAAGATATCATACAAGAACAATAATTTCATCCAATACAATATGACAAGTATTTTACTACACATATAACACAAGCATATTGTATAATAAGCCAAGCAAGCGGTAATGGCGTACCTTGATCACATATATCATAATCACATATCACATTCTTGATGTCAACTATGTATCCCAGGTCAAACCCTGATAAAGATAAGATCACATACTATCATCAGGTTCTCATCGTATTACATCTCATCTTAACCCTTATCATGTTCATTAGGGTTTATCTTATCTCATTAGGATATTCTCATGATTACTTATATTCTTGCCTTATATTTATCTTACTTATGTCATATTCCAGATTATAGTTCATCAACTGGATATACTCATGTGTCACATTATTATGTGAACATATTTAACATCACGTCACTTTCATTAACCATATTAGGGTGACATCACATGTATTAAGGGTGCTCTTCATATAACATGAATTTCATGTATATAACTGATCTCATATTTATATATTATCTTCCAGTTACAAATATAAGGGTGTTCCATGATTTTCATCACTTATTGAGCATGTATGCATTTATTGCATTATCTTTAGTGTTATTAGCCGTAATTAGCCATATTAATTAAATTATATATTTTCGTGCATCAACATCATGATTACTTACATCTCATAGATTACAGATATTATTTGTGATTTACTGGTATTTTCTCATAATTTTAGGTCTATGTTTGATATTAATTATCTATCAATTAAGCATTTCACAACTAATAAAATATCACTGAGATCACTGTATCAAAATCCTAGTATTTTGCTTTAATTGTGTTCTACTCATTTTTCTGAGAATTTCGGTATAATATACTTATTATTCTGATGCTCGAGCTAATTTCTATGATTTATTAAAAATCTGCATATATTCTGAGATTATTACCTTTTCCAGCCAATTGTGCACCGCCACGTGGCCATGTGGGTCGCGCTGCTCGTTTGCTTCAGTCGGCCAGGTTTTGTTTCTTGGACCCAGTTCAAGGCTGCATACCCACTCCTCCCTTTCTTCTCATGCAATCGTGTTCTCACGTTCGTGAACTGTCGTGGGACTTCCGCTTCACGGCCGCCGCTGCTAGCCCGACGTTCTCAGACCTGGGTGCCACCGTGACAACCAGCTCTGATGAGAGATCGACGGCATGAGCTCCTCTTCAGTGTGCTTTTCCCAGCTTTGTGTGAGTCTACCGTTGGGCTCGGTTCTCTACTCGACGCCTCCATCTGCGTTCTCAAGAGCAACCGATGGGAGGATGATCTATGGCATGCGTTCGACCGTCTCCTCCTTCCGACCTCCATCTGCTGCCAAAGCTCCCATGATGCAGCCACCACTGTGAGATCTTCCACCCCTTCTCAGTGATGCCGCAGAGGCTTTGCTCCACCCTACAGATGGCGCTGCCGCCCTTGGGTGTCCGGTTGGCTACTGTGATTGCTCTTCATCCACACGATGCAGCACTGCTGCAAACCTCATCTCTGGCTAGACACTGGCTAGCTAAGCCTCGAGTTGAACTCTTGATCTGGCTGCCTGGCAGCCGACAAGTCTGGCTGGCTGATGTGGATCTAGTTTGTGATGACCCTGATTTTAGGGTCTTGATACCCAATATGGTGTTTAATGACTATGAATTTTATGTATATGGTTGAACCCAAATTGAGTGATTGGTTATTCAATTGATGATTCTTGTCACAGTAAAATTCTAATTTATGATCATGACACATATTTTATGTCAATGGTGAGGAATATATTTAGTTAATCAAATTGGATAGTTATGTGCTTATATAACCATTCATGATATACATGAATATGAATAGTTCATTAGGAACTCTAGGTTGTATCATGATGAATGTAAAAGGATCAATGTGTTTCAATAAGGTTTGGTAATCAATTGATCTATATTTATGGTAGACACACTTAATTGTGAGACTAATTGAGGAATTAAAATTCAATAAAAAAATGTGGGTTTCTTGGTCTCAAACATGGTTGATTGCTAGATTACATTATGAGTAACTAGTATCTAAAATTTGATATCATTTGAATAACCCAATAGAGAGATATTGAAGTTTGAAATCTTGATATAATTAATAAGGTCTGAAATAAGTAGAGCTAAGTTTAATATAGTCCAATATCACGCAACCATGTTCTTGGTTTCTATACACGCACAAGTTGTAGCTACACATCCACCTGAGGGAAAAACTAATCGTGGCCATAGAAAATTGATCAAATGGTTGACACTCTACCTTCAACCCCCGAAATATGCAGGAGAGAAACAAACTCGTTCAGTTTTTAGATAAAGATCCACTACATTAGGAGGAGTCCTGACTTGGCGAGATGGTTAGAAAGATCCGTGCGATTAGGAGCTTCCATCTGACCCCTCATTAGAGACTAGAAACTCATAGATTGAGAGAGAGTAGCCTTCCTTCTCACCCTCGTCTCCATCGTTTCTCACAGGTGGTGGCCACGACGTGAGAAGTAGATAATCATCACCCATTCTCGCCATCTTCTCACCGTCGGAGGTCTAATAGAAGGGGAAGGAGCCTCCTTGGACCTTGGCGCATCTAGTTCTAATGCCCAAGATTGGCCTATGACCAGAGGATTATTCTTTCCCCTTCTCAGCTCTGAGTCCTCCTACTGCAACGACCTTGGGCTGTGTGGTCAGTTGATTAGAGCGATGAGTTGGATCGTGAAGATGGAGTGGTCGAGGAAGACCTTTCCTTCTTTTCATGCTCCTACGGTGCCTCTTTTCTAGTGAGATTCTTTCCTACTCGACCCAGATTGGAGGGCCACCGACGTATGGGATGTTCATGGGAGTCTGACTCCAACAACGCAGCTCATACCAGAAGCCCACCTCCATTGACGATATGTACCCTCTCTATCAGTGATGGAGTTTCTGAAGCAGAGCGCAGTGAGTAGGTGCAGAATACCTCTCTTAGCCTTTGACGAAACATACACTGTCATCATGCTGCCCCTCGTAGGCATCTTCAACAACTGGCAAGTTCACGACTTGACCAGTCCCACCCTCTTTGACGATGATAGAGTGGATGGAGGCATGTTCGGTGACCCGGCGTAGGAGTTTCCATCACGACCAGGTTGCGAGGAGGAAGCGAGTTTGTATGATGCCTCGTCAGGGTCTCTTGCGGTGGCAGTGAAGTCACAAACGTAGAACCCTGCAGCTACTTTGGAGGGCCTGAAGAGATGGAAGGAGGCTGCAACCTTGAGGGAATTATAGAGGAGTCCTTGGATTTGGTTTCAGTTGAACAAGACCTAGGGTGAGGAGAGCTCAGGCAATGAAACCCCTCTTCTGTGTGGACTGCTCCACCGTGGGGTGGAGCCCTGGTGGCGATCTAAGGATGGACTAGAAGGATCTGGCGGCTCCAATAAATTCCTAAAGGTAAACGCAAGTTTACCATTTTAGTATTTCTTGAAAACTTAGAAAATGCCTAGTAAATAGCTCCCCTAGCCTAAAAATATTTTAAAAATATTCTCAGATCCAGAAAAATATCCTCTATAACATGTGATACTTAGATAAGACCTTTTATGCATATAAATTGATGAAATCCAAATAATATAATAACACCCCTTTTTAGGGTTTATATGAATGAAATAATTAGAAAATGATGGAGATAAAATATAAGAAAATACATATGTACTTTAAAATTATATGGATACTAAATATGAACTCTGATCTAAGGATTATGTCAAAATACTAGGTCTTTTCCAATTTATGCATTTTTAGATGCTTTTCATCTGATATTAATTCTAAAAAATAGCGCAATCATCAGAAAAATATGAAATTTGAAACAAATCCTTGTAATGACCTTATGATCAGTCGAAAATACCAGAGATACACTTTAGATCAGTAAAACCTAGCCTTGGCCTAAACCCTATGTTGGACATAAAAATGTTAAGTATAATGATGATCATATATTTATGATGCTCAATTATATTTAATCAGGTCATGGACAAGTTCTAGATGATCACGGATCTGTTAGGATTCTCTGAACTCAGGTACGTGGATATAATTATATGACTAGATTTGCTGGATGTTAAATATATGCACTTGCTTGTTTGTACTTGAAATACATTGTTGGATGTAGATCTATATGTATCTTCATTTCCGCCTTGAACAATAAGAACACTAAAGAAAGAAAATGGAATGTAGTTACTGATGGTTCATTAATCTCCCTATTAGAGAGGGAAAGTATTAATGTTGACTAGCACCTCCCTAATTGTACAAGGTACGCGGGGAGATCCCTAATGGTACAAGGTACGCGGGGATAGGGCCCAATAATATATGTTTGTGCTAAGTCCACCATAGTAATACATGTCCATTGAAATATGATTTATAACTTGGGTTTACCTGATTTTCTGCCTTAAATAATGCTTTCATTTTTCTTTCTTCTTCTTCAAGTATTTTAAATATGCCAGCATAGAATAGTATCATTCAACCACGTACCAACTTTATGTTGATTCGTTGTTTCAAATATGTTTTAGGTTCAGAGATAGCATGGGATAAAAGGATGGGATGTGAGCAGTTGTCCAGGTTGTACCTATTGTGTTAAGATCCTGTTAGCATACATGTTCATAGACTTGTAAATCTCCTTTCAATATATAATTGTAAATTGTTTTATAATAATTCATTTGTAATAAATTACAAGTTGAATGTTGACAAATGTTATGGTTTAATGTTCATGTATGTGAATTATGCTTCCGCATCGCTCTCTGATATGATTGGATGATGTTTTTGGATTCTGACATCTCATTCCCAATAGGGTTTGGAGAAATCAAAATCTGGGGACGTTACATGGTTCATGCTCTCAGGCGCCATCGTCGGTCCTTCTCCGGCAAAGCTCCCCTCCTAGTCTTGTCATCGACGCTTCTCCTCAGAGCTCCTAAGCGACTTATGGATGTCCTCTACTTGACACCTTCATGCTTCTGTCCTCGACATCGTTGTCCTAGTCTTCCTATCTAGGGCCACTGAAAAGGGCTCGATGTCTGGTCTTCAGAAACTCATCCACGCCACCTGTAGTTTGCGGTGGAGAGACCGGGTTGATTCTCATCAGTTGGTAGGCTAAAGGAGTCGTGAGGGGGAGGGGGGTCTATTGATATCTATTCACCTCCCTAAAGCAATCACATTCTCAGTTACGTGCCTCAACCCATGACCACATCATGGGTTGGTGGAGGGGATGCATAAACTACCTACTGCTACTGTAGTCCAACTGTGTGGTAGGAGATCGAGTGCCACCCATCCAACTCACATTCATGACCATACCCTAGCACTGATCGAGTGCCACCCATCCAACTCACGCCATGCTCTCAGGCACCGCCGTCGGTCCTTCTCCAACAAACCTCCCCTCCTAGTCTGGTCATTGGCACTGCTCCTCAGTGATTATGGATGTACTCTTCTTGACACCTTCATGCGCCTGTCCTCGACGTCGCTATCCTAGTCTTCCTATCTAGTGCCACCAAAAAGGGCTCGACGCCTGGTCTTCAGAAACTCATCCACGCCACCTGTAGTTTGTTGTGGAGAGATCAGGTTGATTCTCGTCAGTTGGTAGGCTAAAGGAGTCGTGAGGGGGAGGGGGGGCTATTGATATCTATTGACCTCCCTAAAGCAACCATGTTCTCAGTTACGTGCCTCAACCCACGAACACATCATGCGTTGGTGGAGGGAACACAGAAACTACCTACTGCTACTGTAGTCCAACTGCGTGGTAGGAGATCGAGTGCCACCCATCCATCTCACATCCATGCCCATACCCTAGCACTGATCTATGGCTACCTCCTTAAGGGTCAAGGTTGTGGTGTCGGGTGTGGTCACATAGCTAACACATAACAAAGAGTGTGACATCCAATTGATTTAGGACTTAGCTTCATTTTCCTTAATATGCCATATATCTCATCCTCATTAAAAGCTTATAACTCCCTGTAGCTACCTCTATACTTCATCAAAATTGTAGGAAAAGTTTATCATTATATAAACTACCTTCCCTTTAACTTTGGTGTCAAAACTCATATATTGACCACTCAATTAAATACCTCAAAAAGAGCATATACTTAAGGATCTTAATGATGATGTCAACATCAATCAACACCTACCCTTTACCAAAGCACTTGTAACTCTTATAAGTAACACATCATGTATTAACTCACTTATGTCATTGGACATGTAGGGATTTCAAAAGTCCACTCCATCACATCCTACACACCTTAAAAGAAATTCCATCCTCAGAATTAAGCCAGAACCCACTTTGTCACATCATATACATCTTAAAAGAACTTTCGTCCTTGAAAGTAAATGATACTCATACTTCCAAGGAAAACCCTATCTTGCCTTCATCCACATGTAGGAACTATTCTAGGTGTAACATGTCCATAAAGGCTACCTAGAACCATGTATCTAAAGCACTATTAGGAGGTTTACAACCATCTTGGGTGCACAAACACTCCATTCAGGGTTGAACTCAAGGTTTAGGAGCTTAGGTTATGTCATGACATATTTCATATATCAGGGTTGCATCCTTATCTTATCCCGTGCATTAGGGTGCCCACATCATATTACCATTTTCCAAAGGAGTTAGCTAAAGTTAATCCATACATCAATGTGTCATCAACATTTTATTGAGATAATTATTAAACATATTCAACAATAACATATGCCTTTTAGGAGGGAGTTAACTATAATTAACCCACCTTATCCCTCAAGATCATATCGAGGTGTCATAATCGTTATGTGGTGCTAATTATCAAACTATATTTTTCATCTTTATTAAGCACAAATATTAACACCTCATATAACATGTTTCATTTATATGATCGTATTTCATTATTCATAATAAACTGTAACATTTACTAGTGATTCCATCACAAGATTAGTCAACAATTTCACATTATCATCATTATTCATGTAGATGGTTAACCATTTGTGCATTGATATCCATTAAACCATCTCTAGGTTTCCATTCTATCATGTTTATATATCACGTATCGATATTAGATCACATCTTACGTATATTATATCATGGTTGTGCTAACAAACTTATACAAGTGGCTCGTGAAACATGTATCAAAACTTTATATAGTCCAAATGAGGTTCCTCTAACCCATACCACGAGGGTAGTGGCATGCTCAGTCTCTTTGAGCTAACTCAACTCTATGAGTATCTCATATGTGCAAACTATATCTTCCCTCTTGGTCTAGGGTTCTCAGGTATACCTCATTGGTACTAGAGATAGCCTTACAAGCTCTAGCCACATAAGCACAAACCAACACATGCTATGACATTGTCTTCATAGGTCTCTACTCATGGAACATGCTATTCCCTAACTCTCTATCTATATATACACCACTAGAGTCCTACATGGGAAACCACCAACCGAGCATGAGGCTTTACAGAAACTAACATAGTTGCCTCCTCCAGGCTCTTGGGACTCTCCCTCACCCAGATGGCAGACACTCATATTGATGTTCACATATGCACATATATAACCAGCCACTCACTGTCTCTAGGGTTTGGTCCTCCCAAGGACATCTAGGGTTCAACAAGACTATTGGAATCATGCATTAGGAAACTCAACTCATTCACTAAGGAGTATTCTAGTTTAGGACACATCATATCACATATTTCTTGTATTTCTCATATCTTGGTGTCTAGGTTCTCTGACCTTCTCCCTGTGGGTCTCGCTCTCTCTTGAGCTAACCACAAAACTGGTCCTAACACTAGAGGCCCTCCTTTGTAAAAGAGCTTGAGGCTCATGCTGACTCACAACCTAGTCTTAACTTAAGACATCTTATCTCATAAAAGCCTAGTTACTTGCATCATCAAAACTTGTCTCAAATCCTCAAAAACAAAGATGAACCATCATAACCATCTTATGTCATCTATATAAGACTTACATCAAAGCTTATTTCATATATTCCATCTATCATATATTCCAACAGGGCTCAAGACATCTAATCTAGAACTACTCTCTCTTCTAGACTGATGTCATTCACTTTCACTTAGGTTACATGACCACCTTCTACTCGTACTTGTGTGGGGACACATTTTTGTAATTCATATATATAATAAAATATTATATAGTTTTCCTCCGATAAAACAAGCTTCAGAGAAAACTACCAAGGTTCGATCTGATTGGAATCAAAACCAAATCCAGAAAATGAGTGTCCCACACATAGTCGAGAGTACAATGTCATGAAAACTAGTGAAAAGGGTGAGAACAAGGGGTAGACTAGTGTAGCTACTCTAGACAACGTGCACAATATGTCTAGGGTTTCTCTTCCCTTGATGTACGTTATTTCCAAATAGTACAACGTCCCATACCGTTGCACTATAAGGAAAGAACGACATCTAAGGACTTGCTACTCAACAAACACCAATCTAGATCTAGTTCTCAGAACTCACTTATGTCATTGGACATTTAGTGATTTCAAAAGTCCACTCCATCACAGACACACCTTGAACCTGAAAGGTATGGATATCTTGTTACTCAAGAAGACATTGAATTGGTCATAGATGATGATCCAATATCCTATCAAGATTTTATCGACATACCAGAATCTGAGAAATGGCTTGAGTTCATGAGATCTGAGATGGAATCCATGTATACCAACAAAGTATCAACTTTGGTGGACCCACCTGAAGGGGTTGAACCCATAGTGTGAAATGGTTCTTCATGAAGAAGATCAACATTGATGGAAAAGTTCAACTTATAAGGGTAGATTGGTTTCAAAGGGTTTCAAACATGTTTAAGGTGTTGACTATGATGAAACCTTTTCTCCAGTGGTCATGGTTAAGTTCATCATGATCATGCTTGCCATTGCAACTTATCATGACTATGAGATTTGGAAAATTGATGCTAAAACCACCTTCCTTAATGGGAATCTTGTTGAGGATGTGTATATGACACAACCTGAGGGTTTTATAAATCCAAAGTTTGCAAATAAAGTTTGTAAGTTATAAAGGTCAATCTATGTATTGAAGCAAGCATATAAAATCTAGAATCTTTGTTTTGATGAAATAGTCAAAGAGTTTGTCTTTGTTCAAAATGAAGATGAACCATGTGTGTACAAGAAGATTTGTGGGAGCATGGTAGTATTCCTCATATTGTATTTAGATGACATACTATTGATGGGGAACAACATCCCTACTTTACAAAAGGTAAAGGCATGGCATGGAAGTACATTCTATATGAAAGAGTCAGGAGAATCATGCTACATATTGGGGATAAAGATATATAGAGATAGATCAAGAAGGATTCTTACACTAAGTCAAAGAACATAAATTAACAAAGTGTTGAAGAGGTTCAACATGGAGAACTCAAAGAGAGGAAACTTGCCCATGCTACATGGACTTACCATCTCTAAAGTTTAATGTACCCATTCTTGTAAAGAAAGGGAGCACATGAGTATGATTCCTTATGCATCAACAATTGGATCTATCATGTATGTGATGTTGCACACATGTCTAGACATCTTGTATGCTTTCAACATGATGACCAGATATCACTCAGATCCAGGTGATTCTTACAAGACAATTGTGAAGAACATCCTACGGTACTTGAGAAGGACTAAGGATTAGGTCTTGGTCTATGACGGGGAGGAAGAGTTGGTGGTAAGAGGTTACATCGATGCAAGCTTCCACACTGACAAAGATGATTATAAATTGCAATCATAATTTGTATTTTTCCTAAATAATAGAGTTGTAATTTAGAAGAGTTCCAAGCTAGAGATAGTTGCTAATTCTACAACAGAGGCCAAGTTTATTGTTGCATCGAATGCATATGGAGGTTGTATGGATCAATAAGTTCATTTTTGAACTTGGGGTCATTCCAAGCATCAGTGACACAATCGAGCTATATTTTGACAATAATGGATCTATTGCACAAGATAAGGAAACCAAATAGCATCAACTCTCAAAGAAAATATAGAGGCAGTATCATCTCATACGAGAGACCGTGCAGTGAGGAGATGTAAAGATTTGTAGAGTACCAACTGAGAATAACATTTGTGATCCCTTAACAAAGGCACTTTCGTAGTAGAAGCATGATGGTCTTGTTAGGTCACTCAAAATAAGATTCATGAATGATTGGCTGTAAGTGCAAGTGGGAGTGTGTTGGTATGTATGCCTAGAGAGGAAATCATATGATGATTGTGATGGTATAACTTGTAAATGATTTGATAATTAATAAAGGAAATCTTCCAATTGATTCAATTTTGAGATAATGACTTAACATAATGAATGTATAGATAATGATATTATTCAATGATGTATGTCTTTAAATTGAGGACCGAACAATGAGATCATATAGATGTTAAAAGTGTATGCATTCTTGTTTTGTCCCTGATCAATTTTTATTGTGGAAGGTAGACAGACAACAATAACACAAAAGATTAGAGTGTGAGTTGGTTGATGACAGAATATCATTAATCATGATATGACAATATCAATCGAAGGAAAAAAAATACATGTTAGAGAACAATGTATTAAACAGACCCACGATAAGAGTAATCCACGTAAACCTTAATTAGGTAAGTCAGAATCACATATTATAGTGGTGGTGGTGTTTGTTGTTTTTACACCTAAAATCACTACACTCATCATATGTCATTCAGTATGCTTTGACATCATCAAATGCAAACCCTAAAACAATGGTTATAATAAATGTAATGATTGGGTGATTTTGACACATGGGGACTGATTGTGAGTTATAGAGATGCGATTTATCCCTCTTATGGGAGTATGATACCCAAGACCACTTGAGTTAGCCAAATTGAGAAATACATAGCCATGTACATGTGATTCAATATATGATATTGGGATTACACATATTTCATATGGTATGCTATAGCAAGAAACATAGACTAAATGTTAAGGAGGATGACAGATCCATTCCTTGAGTTCAATTTGGATATTAGTTACAAGGGAACTATACAACCACTATAACACCATACATACAATGTGGGTTGAAGTTGTTCTCCAACTTTCAATTTATGTGGGTAGCAATGATGTGTGATTAGGCACCTCTCATTGCTTGTGAGATCATAAGTTGTTATGGAGATTCATTAGAAACATAATATGGGACCTATAGGGTCACACACATAGGAACTCATCTAGAAGAGGAGTTTGATCTTGAATGTGGATTGGATTGATTACTAAACAATTTAGGTATTCAATTCATGCAATGATTAGCTGACTATATTTCCAAACGATCAATTTAAGTGTGGAGACAGTCATTTGGAGTGTCAAGCTGATTATATTGAGCACTGTTGGAATTCATCCTGACCCAGCCTACGAGACGCCTATCTCACTTGTGTGAGATGACCATCTCAACTGGTGCAAGACGACCGTCTGACATGCACCAAATGGCCATCTCGGGGTGCAATTCTATTACATCAATAATTGGTGCTAATGTCATGACATGCACTAATTGGAATTGAATTGTTGACATATGTATAAAATTGGGAAACTACAGAACAATCATATCATAGTGAGAGACGACAATCTCGCATGCCAGATGACCATCTGGGTTTGTCATTCATCCATTTTGGTTGTCACAGGTTGCAAAGCTAATAGCATTTCTTTCGTTCCCTTCCCCTCCCACACAAATTGGGAACCCTGGCCCTAACCCCGACTATAATAGAGGGGTATTGGGGAATTCCCATAGAACAACATAAACAATTTAGAATTAGTTTCTCTGACAATTGTTGTCCTCTATGGTTGTGGTAACCAAGAGAGCCCAAGAATGTCCTACCCGACTAGGGAGGGATAGCAAGGGAGAGAAACAAGTAAGGATCATTGTTATAGGAGATCTGGTTGGTGACTAGTACACCAATGGGAGGGACAACTCCTTCTTGTCTGTCCAAGAAGGACAACAAGAGTTCTAGTTGGTATGTGTGCACTTCTCTAGAGGCAAGGTGGCCTTTGCCCATCACTAAGGAGGATGACATCAGCCAATAGTCCATGACTAGAGGAGTTGTTGCAAATGATGACGTTCAAGTCTGCTGTCTGTGGAGGAGCAGTCAGATGAGTCCTAGTGCAACTAGGAGCTGGACAAACACCATCCAAGATAGAGTGCAATTCTACATCAATAAGGATTGTTGTTGGACTTGCTCCTGTACCAGGTATATCTTTGTAAAACCATCCTTTCCATTGCATAGTTATTAAAAAGATCTATTGGTTATTGGTTCTCTCCCTATTAGATGTCATATTTTCCTACAATATATGATCTAAACAATATTCTTATTACTTGATGGAATATGACTTAGGTCATTCTAGAACTGTATGTTTATCAAATGATATTGACAATGTGGCTTTCAACTGCAAAATCAGTAATGTATCTTTTCTACAACTTTTTTTGTATGAAAGCAATTCGGGATGAAAGGCTAAAAGATTTATTGTTGAAAATTTTCCATTTTAGTGCAGTGTTGTTCTCTTAGACTAGATGGTTGTAAAGGTGTAACCCATTCAATCTATAGATTTAGGATGTTTAGGAATACAATTGAAATAGTGGTTTTTACATATAAGAATAGATTTAAAAGAACTATATTTGTAGTGTTTATAAAGATGAAGGGTCCCAAGCACTTTAGTCATGAGTTGATAGATGATCTGGTACGTTGTTATGTTGAGAAAGAATAAGGTTTTCTATATGGTAATGTTGTAGTGAGGTAGAAGCAAGAACATGTGTCAGGCATATTTAGAATATCAAATCAAGGTGCAATATCTAGTACTAAACTAGAAACATTAGTAATGGATTTTAGTAATTTAATAAGGTTGTTAAATTTGATGATGTTAAATGTTTACATTTTTCTATTGTACAAATAGAATAACATTCTTTTTTAGATTGTGATACGAATACATGCAAGAACTCTCTTATACAGGGAGAATGCTTTGGTGTAGATATAAAGGTGAAAGATACAATGGAGATAATGAAAATTTCTTTCAAAGGAAAAGGATGCTAAAATTATGCATTGTTATGTCAAGATATGGATCCTCGTGTATCTTTCATACTTCTTATTCCCGTATTACATTTTTACAATCAACAAAATCTTCTTTGATTTGATCGATTATTCGTGCTCTTTAAATTTGTACAATTAGACAGGTCTATTCGAAGATAGTTAAAGATAGGATGGTTAAAATTCCATAGTAATACAAAAGGATATATGAAGGGATGCAGTGTATTCCTAATGGTAATGCACTAAGTAATTATTCATCATGATTCTCTATTTTTGTGCAACACATTTAGTCAATTATTGTAGTATTGTACTACAACCATTTTTACAATGCTAATGTAATGTTCATATGTGCAATAAGTGTCATTCAGGGACTGTCAAACACTACTCCCTACTGATGATGAGAATGCATCACCACTTATAAAAAATGGAAATATGAAAGAAAAGTGATCACATGTTAATGGAAGATCAATAAAATTGTACAAAATCTTGGTAAAGATTTGATCAATTGGAATGGTTGGATAAGAAGAGCCTTATTAGGAAGATAAAAATAGGGAAGAGGTTGATGAGGGAGAGGGAAGTAGTATGAATATGGATGTTTCTTCACCCAAGGATGATATATAGTCTTAAGGAGTTGAAGAAATCAAATAAATGCCGAAAAATGTATTTTTTATTCAAGAAGGTTTCTGATCCTATAATTCCCAGTGATGATGAGGAAGTTGAGGGCAACAATTAATGGGACACATATGAAGTTTGTCACTTTTCAATATTCTACTTATATAATATTAATGGTTTCCTATTAGTACTATACTTAAGTAATTGTGTTTCTTTTTTGAATCATATATGGAATGAAGTATATGCACTTGGAAAAGAAATTGATGCATCTGATGAAGATGGGAAAATAATCAATTGATAAAACTTGGTGATGAATGGAGTCATACATTGTGACCTTGAATAAGGATTGCGATAAAGGTGGTGCTATGGTACCTTATGACACATGGGGATAAACTATGAGTGATGTAAATTGAATTTGTCCCTCCCATGGGAGTTCATATCCTAGACACTTGGTATGGAAGATTGAGAAGCACATGGACATTCTCATGTGAGTCAATTTGTGATAGGTGATCTCACATGTATCTCAATAGTCTGCTAGTTAAAGAAAAATAGAATGTGTATTAAGAGTATGAAAATTCCATTCCTCACATTCAATTTGGATGTATGAGACAAAGGAACTATATGATCATTGTAACACTAATCACAAATTGTAGGTTGAAGTTGTTCTTTAACTTTCCAATTACTTGGGTTAGTAATGAAGTGTTGCTAGATATCACTCATTGTTTGAAATATAATAATCTAGTTATTATATTCATTGCCAACCCACCTATAGGGTCACATGCATAGGATGGACTTGGAATAGGATTTTTCTAATGGATAAGGTTTATCATGATTAACTAAAGTGTTTATGTAATCAAATTAAACAACATTGCCTACATTTAACTGATGGGTGCATATTCATTCTAGTTTTAGTTGCATTTCTCATCAAGTTTTGCATTCATTTCCATCATTTTTACTCTAGAACTAGCTTGAATTTAGGTTACCTTATAGTATTATAATTTATAAGATTTCAATGAAAATTCCTTGTTTCAATGGTAGGCCTGAGCTTCATATATTGGTGGAAGTATAGGAGGAAGTGATCCCTCAAACCAAGTAGCGAGCCCAAGAAACTTTTGAAGAAATGGACCATATTTTAGATAATATGTTCCTCCATCATTGTCGAACCCATCGGTTTGCATTGATTCTGACTTGCCATTGAATTCCATGTACCTTCCCTTCCATCCGTTTCCATTCTGTTGATGCTCCATAGATATAGGCCTTTGACACTATGTGAACAACTCGCCCCCCTAGTGTGGGTTTGATTTAGTCTGCCCAACCCTCGGTTTGGGTGCTTTATCCACCCATCGGTTGGCATCTGATGGTTATCTGTAGTTCTCATTTTAGTGACGGATCAGACTATGCCTTTTGATGGTCCTCTTTTAAAGGTTTTCCCTTACTTTTACCTTCTAATGGTTCTCCTAATCCCCCATTTGATTGCTGGATTGGCATCCTCTTCTGATGGCTAGCCTGACCCTACCTACTGATAGATCTACAACATGCTTGTCTTTCAATGTAATTCTTGTAGGCCTCTTCAGATGGTTTACCTACTTTGCCTTCTGATTGTTGAGTTGCACCCCTACACTATATGCAAGTTCTGCAATGTCTTTTGATGGGCTGGTAGGCTTTTCCTTCTGATAGTCCTTCACCCCCTTCGTCTACCACTGGGAATGCAAAACATTGGAAAACCTTTCATCAACCTCCTGTCACTACATCTTTGCATCTGTAGCTGCCATGATTTCATCACAAGAGGGCAGAGTGGTTCCAAACCATACCAGACACCTATGAATACAAGACTCCAGCCTCTATTAGGAGGCATCTCTTCTCCAGTGACCAAGCTACTGCATTCATGACTCATCCATCAGAAGACAATAACTAGTGGTTTTCCATCAGTCGACACCCGACAACCACCTCTCCACCAAGGCTCTTTGTTATGACAAGGTCTTTTACATGTATTTACATATTTAAAACACAAATATTTGAATGATAAGGATACATCAGAAACTTGGTGTACTTTGTTTTAAAAGTATAGATTCCATTTGCAAATCTTTATTTACAATGATTTTCGTCATTTTTTCTAATTTTAATAAACCAATAATGCATTTGGGAAAAAGGAAGAAAGATAATCCAATATTTAGGGATTTGCACAAGGTAATGGGTGATTAATAATATACATGGATTTATGTGGAATTATCTAGAAAATTGGTGTTGAATGCCACTAATGGTTTGATTTCATTTTCATTTGGTTTCTAATGAGAAAAGAAATCAAAATAAGAAATCATGCAAAGTTAAAATGAGAAAAGAATTAATTTAATGCCTTAAATAAATATCATAAAGATGAGACTTGGAGACAAAGAAAAGAATCATTAGCTTTTGAGTTTTGGACTCAAATCTCGCCTACACTTAGATAAAGCTATTAAAAACTTACCTTAGGAATTTGTTATTTAAAAGATCAAAGGATTGAGATATATGGTTTTACAAAAATTCCTAAAGTGAATGTACTAATGAGTTAGAATATCAATGTAATAATTTAATTGAATTAGAAGTCATAAACCTAGCCCCTTGGATTCTCATGTGTGATTGGTGACCATCGGATAAAGATATGATAATTCATGCATTGTTTCCTATCTTGAGTCAGATTTGGGAAAGAAATCCTATACACACAAGGAATCAACAACCCATATTTCCCTCTTTGATCCACCTTAACATGAGATAGTTGCACCCCTGAGTTCATCTCAAGAAATCAAAGTGGAAAAACATTTTAATTTCACACAAATTTATGGCCTATGGAACAAATGACAACTCTCATAGGCCTTCCTCTCTTTGTTGGGTTGGTAAATCCTAGATCACCCCACAAAACCTATAAATAGCCACATCCCTAACTTTTCCAAGAATACATGAACTCAAATGGCAAAGTGTTCCCCAGATATCTCTCTCCCTCTCTTAGTTCAATTTTCTGTAGCGTTGTAGTGTGCAAATTTAGAAGGTAGAAAAGAGGGGCGACTGGTGGAACGTTGGATAAGGGTACATCATGGACCAACGATTTCATATGACAATCATGGTTTTGTCTCCGCTTAGATTAGGATTAGTGGATATATCTAATCATCTCCGCACGATCCATGATCCAGTGTGGAGACCAACGATCCAGTGGCTAGGGATTTTCCTAATAAAGGTATTTTCTCACCTCACTCAAGTGCCATGACCAACAATCCAGCGACCACAAATTATCCTAACCCAAGTATCTTCTCACCTCTCTACTTGGAAAACCAGAAAACTAGCTAGTAGTTTCAAAACTCACTAACAACCCATACTTTAGATGAAAAATACAAACAAACAGTGTTTTTTAATAATAAAAATGCATGGATTCTACTAAAATAGTGTAAAGACCTAAATCTGGCACTTTCTAGAAGTACCTAAAGTTGCTAAGTTTAATATGTTAAATATATAAAAACCCTAATTTCAAGGTTTTGCTGATCATAATTTGTTTAAATAATCTTAACGTTCAAAGTCTAATCTTTTTGGATAAAAAGGGTATCTTGGATCTAATTTGAGGTCAATAACTCATAAGTTGATAAATTACAGTTTTCTTGAGTTAATAATGCATATGTTGATAAAATTAGGGTTTCTTAAAGAAAAAGACATTCACACATGATGACAAGGGTTTGGGAAACCAAATACATAATGTAACCTTAATTTAACCTCAAAACCTTAACTTGGACCCAAAGTCAATAATTAACTTGAATTTAAGAAATACATAGTAGTACTTGGGTCTCAAAACCTTAACTTGGTTGGTTGCTTTTGTTGCATTTTACTTGGATATCAAGTTACTTAAGAAAAAGGTATGTGTCTACACCTATGACTACTCACCTTAACCAACATCTGTGGTTTCTCAGAGTTTTCCCACAATGATGGCAATACAAATAGTTGGATGTTTATTTACTTTCCTGCAATATATAGGTATCCTATGAGTATCACATGATATATGAATAACTTGCGTTAACCCCTCATACTAACTCTAGAAGTCTAAGAAAACAAAGAATGAGAAAGAGTCATTGAGATGACTAGGACCAAGACGCTAACTAGGTAGGTGTAACATACCAAATCTTAGGTAAATTGCTAGTTTAACCCTTAATCTAAGT
This sequence comes from Alisma plantago-aquatica, assembly GCA_963693085.1. Lineage (NCBI taxonomy): Eukaryota > Viridiplantae > Streptophyta > Magnoliopsida > Alismatales > Alismataceae > Alisma > Alisma plantago-aquatica. Next base: position 898,996,350 of record OY856413.1, on the reverse strand, counting down.
TTTCGTTATCCTCAATATCCTTTATGTGCCTTGTTGTTTAATTTGTAGAAATAACAATGGTTTGGAATGAAATTGAACACTAATTATGTTAATGTAAAGTCATGCATACTCATAAATATCTTGATGGATATTTTAATGATGGACTAAAATGAAATTCCATCACTTAAGAGGGATAATATTAAATATTTTGAACTAGAACCTTCTAATTCCGTTTGTAATAAGAAAGAGAAAAAGAAATAAAATGGAAAAGGTAAAGTCAAGAAAACAATGCATTAAATGCTCTAATGTGATAAATAGTGGAAATATGAGTAAAATTACCTAAAATTCATAAATGTGAATCTAAATAGATAATTCTGAACCCAAATTCGTTTTCTTGGAGTTAAAGTTTACTTAAATGTCAAGTTGGATAATTTTGGAAAATTAATAATTATCTTTGCATTAAGCAGAATTGGAAAATATGAGTTATTCTCCAAATCATTAAATAAATTATTAAATGACTACAAAAGTGGAAAGAAACCTCAAATTATTAATATACATATCAAAATGAGTCTACGTGTGAATTTTCATTTAATTAGGTCAATATTAAATATTTTATTTTATGCAGGAGAGAGAAAATAATTTAAAGACCAAAAATATTAAATATATGTTGAAAAAATATAATTCATATTAAAATAGTGTTACTCACATTTATTGTTGCTTATAATCCAAGTTTTATATTTTTAGAAAGTTTCTAGATGCCTCTATTAAATTAAAAGGATAAAATAAGTGATAAATATAAATATATTAAATAAAATAATAAATGTCTTCAAAAAAATAAAATAATGTAAAATTAGTATTCTACATTTTAAAATATACTTAGGGTGAATTTTCATAAATTTGGAAAATATTTGATGAGAAGGTAAATTTAGGAGAGAGAAAGTATGAAGAACCTTCAAATTATTAATTTAGAATAACAAGCAACTTCAAAAAATGAAAATAATGGCAAATTCATATCCAACACACTTAATATGACTTATGGGTGAAGTTTTATTAATTTTGGAGAATCTTAGAGTCATTAATGTATGAGGAAAAAGAAAATAAGATTTGCTTAAATTAATAAATCAAAAGTATTCAAAAGGAAAATCTAATTATATATTCATATTCTACATACTCAAATTAGCCTAAATGCCAAATTTTACTTAATTTAGATTTCATTTGCACAATCAAATAATTATAGAAAATTTTGTACATTCAATGCATCAAAAGACCTAAGTTTGAAAGTTGTATTGAATGCTTTCATTACGGATCAGCGTCGACCATCCAATGCAGATTAGATGGCTGCCGAGTTGTCTCCTACCTTGAGTAGGAGACACCCGCATGAACAGTAAACGTGGACAAAGGGGGTGTGGTTTTTTGGCCATATCTCCCTCGTTTCTCAACAAAACTTCACGAAACAAATTGCATTGGATTGCAAATCGGATTCCACATCTATTAAGTCCTTTGTCGTGTCATTTTATTTGCTATTTTGGAAACACACAATTCTATCTTTTGATATCTCTCATGTCCACCTTGCTTAAACCCGATAGCATCACCCTACCTATAAATATAGGTACTCTTGTCTCCGTTAGGTCCCCTACAACAAATCCCTCACATCGATTTGATCCGGATATCCGTGCACAACCACTGGAAGCTTGAATCTTGCTCTAACTTGCAACACATGCTTCTCTTGTTCCTCATTCTCTTTGACCAAATTGAAGGTATAATTGAGTTTGTTTTTGTCCCAACTTTCTTTTGGTACCTTTGGTTTTGAGTTTCGTGGTGAATTGCATAATAACCCAAAATTTCACCCAACCTGTTGTTCGGATACTACCATGGCTGGATCACGCAAAGAAGATGAAAGCTGACATTATTTTACCTTTTTACCCTTCCTCTCTATTCCTCTTTCTCAGGAATTCTTAAATTCCTGATTGGTCAATTTTATTAAAATCATAACTTTTAAACTGCTGTCCAAAAATTATACAAAAAATATGTTTTGAAATTGAAAAAATATTCTCTATCTAATAAAACTATTTTGAGAGCCTAATTTCAATGTATGTCATAGAATTATGTTTGTGTAAAGAAATGTATGTATACAATTCATAATAATTATAACTTAATCATATAAACTCCAAATCGGTCCAAAAAATATGTTTTCTTAATCAGGAGAATCTAACTAATCGATTGGTAAAGTTTTTACAGTCTGATTCCAATTTAATAAAATTGTGATTTTTTAGGGTTTTAATATACTCATTAATTTATGGTGTACATCTAATATGATATTAGGTGAAGATAAACTCTGATTGGATCTAAGGTGTGGGTTTTAACTTGATATACACATCGGTAAGGTATGTTGCATCCTCTTATGAGTCATATTGGACAATTAATTTTTCCTCTCTCTCTTGAACATGATGGTGACATATTATTTAGATGTCACATATTTGCTTATTGTTGTATCAATTGTTTCTTAATCTTGAAATTCGATTTGTATACTATGAAAATTGTTAATTGGATCTTATCCTTGTAACTTGTGGCTATTTCATACAGTTTGTATCTTGATGGTGTTGATAATCTATATTTAATGGAATTACTTCTTTTTGATCATTTTGGAATTCAGACAGCTTTATGGTGATGTGACTATATCTCTACTTGCCTCTCTATTTATAATGCATGTTTGGTTTGGGTAATTTGTTTATTTGCACATTGGGTGATGTATCCCAATTGTGTGTAATACCAAAAGAGGGTACATATGGTGATTCTTGTCCCTGGGTAATTCTGTTGTGATGCCATTACTCCCCCAAAGATTATGGTGGTGATGCCATAATATATGGTTATGGTAGTTATACCATATACCCCAAAATGATATTATGTGGAACATTGTTTAGTTTACCCACATGCATAATTCTTATTATTAATTGTTGTTCTCTTCTTGTAATTTTAAAGGCAAGATTTGATAATGCGAGCTTTATTGTTTTCTTCATATATTCTCTTTTATCTTACTATATGAAGAATTCATTTTGATATCCAATTGGATGCTTCATCTTTATTCTTTGGGAAGCCTTGAGATTTGTTGTCCTTATTTCCTTTATATTGTCCAATCCCTATTATATGCACATACCAGCTTTGATAGCTGACAATTTCCATCTTTTTCTTCTTTTCAGGGTAAGCTTCCAACCCCTAGGTAGTGATAAAGGAGAAGTTGCCTAAAGTTGACAAAGGCTATCCAGGAGTTACCTTATATAGCATTTGGAGGTAGATTGAGATAGTGGCATGACCCTCTACTTAATAGTTCCATTGTTTCCTTATATGTACACCCTGTGTGGTGAAGAAGTTTCATAGACACTCCATTGTAATAGTTATATATTTTTCTTCTACTATTATATTATTGGTTTTATGATACATGCATGTGAATGAATTGGTTATCATCCCTTTTTGTGAAAAATTTATGATGTTTTGGTTATAAGGGATGTTGCCTTTTTATTTTAGTAGGGAGTGGATCCCTTTGGGATCCCACTCCTTACATCATGGTATCAGAGCCAAGGCAGTCGGTTGGTCTAACTATTTCAATTTATCATCCATAGGTTGTTTTCCTTTTTACATAGGTTGCTTACACCCCACTCCTTGCCTTGTACAGGCACATACATATGCTTGGTAACAAGTCATATGTTCACAACCTAGAAGGTTTTGTGATACCCCAGAACCCTAAGTTTGTGATGCCCAGGATGGATCCTCCTTTCACTCCATCAACATTTGAAAATCTAGTAACATTTGATGGTCAACCTGTAGTGAACCAACCTATCCCACAATATCCAAGTTCAGGACTCTCTTTTGAGCAAGAGTTGACTCTCCTTCAACAACTTCTTGCCTCAACCCTAGCAAAGAAAGCTAACCCAGTTCCTACTCTTGAGAAGCCCAAGGAGTATAATCTCATAGAAATTCCTGAAGATGTGCCCCACATACTTTAATGGTGAGAATGAAGTCAACATGGTGGATAAGGCAGATGATTGGATTCTTGATTCTGAAAGGACTTTTGTTGGCATGGCTTGCCCTGAGCACCAAAAGGTTTGCTTTGCTACTTACATGCTCAACATTGGTGGAATAGTTTGGCTAAGAGTCATGATGTTGCTTCTATGACTTGGAGTTAGTTTCTTGCCCTATTTAGAGAGAAGTATATATCCTCTACAGCCCTAAGGAAGAAGGAGTCTAAGTTCTATAGTTTACATCAGAATTCCATGACTGTAGTAGAGTATGTGCAGAAGTTTATATGTTTGGAGCGTTATGCCATAGGTCTGACTGATGAGTGACGTGCTAGTCTCTTCATGGATGGGATATTCTTTAGCATTGGACGTATGTTGATTCCTCATCTACCCTTGACATTTCCCCAGTTGGTGAACAAGGCCTTGTGTATAGAAGCTTACCCTAGTTATCAAGCAAAGATAAATCATAAGAGGAAGACAACTAGGAAGACACAAAGAGTGATAGATGTTCCAAGTGTCATAAGAAGCATTCCCCTGGAAGTTGTCCTCCTAAACTTGAAGGTCCTATCATATGTCATCATTGTGGAGAACCTAGTCATATTAAACCTCATTTCCCTTAACTTCATGGAGGCCAGGCACCAGTCCGACGTAGGGGTAATGGTAAAAAGCACAATGGAGAAGGACTTAATGATAAAGGTAACCTTTAAGCTTACATTAACCTAATCATGCCTTCCTTTTTTCCTGGTTCCTGATTAAGTGTGAGTGTTGTTAGTGGGTAATGTTTTGAGTGTGCTCTAGATTTATCTTTGTAGCTGTAGTTAGTTTGATTTGGTAATTCAAACCCTTTAAGGGGTGGTGGGATAGCAGTAATGCCTTGATAGATCATGGATGATTAGATTTCGAGGACGAAATCCTCTTTAAGGTGTTGAGTGTAGTAACATACCAAATCTTAGGTAAATTGCTAGTTTAACACTTAATCTAAGTTTTCCTTATCCTTTATATCCTTTATGTGCCTTAATGTTTAATTTATAGAAATAGCAAGGGTTTGGAATAAAATTGAGCACTAATTATGTTAATGTAAGGTCATACACATAAATATCTTGATGGATGTTTTAATGATGGACTAAAATGCAATTTCATCACTTAAGAGGGATAATATTAAATATTTTGTACTAGAACCTTCTAATACCTTTTGGAATAAGAAAGAGAAAATGAAATAAAATGGAAAAGGTAAACTCAAGAAGATAATGCATTGAATGCTCTAATGTGATAAATAGTGGAAATATGAGTAAAATTGCCTAAATTTCATAAAAGGGAATCTTAAAAGATAATTATAAATCCGAATTCATTTTCTTGGAGTTAAAGTTTACTTCAGTGATGAGTTTCATAATTTTAGAAAATTAATAATTATCTTTGCATCAAGCAGAATTGGAAAATATGAGTTTTTTCCAAATCATTAAATAAATTATTAAATGACTTCAAAAGTGGAAATAAACCTCAAATTCGTAATCTACATATCAATATCATTCTATGTGTGAATTTACATTTAATTTGGTCAATGTTTAATATTTTATTTTTTTCAAGAGAGAGAAAATAATTCAAAGACCACAAATATTAAATATATGTTGAAAATTTTTAATTAATGTTAAAATAGTGTTCTGAACATTTATTTTTGCTTATAGTCTAAGTTTTATATTTTTAGAAAGTTTCTAGATTCCTCTAATAGATTAAAATGATAAAATAAGTGATAAAATTTAAATGTATTAAATAAAATAATAAAGGTCTACAAAAAAATTAAATAATGTCAAATTCGTGTTCTACAAATTAAAATATGCCTTTGCATGAATTCTCACTCAATTTGGAAAATATTTGATGAGAAGATAAATTTAGGAGAGAGAATGTGTGAACAACCTTCAAATTATTAATTTAAAATAACAAACAACTTCAAAAAATGAAAATAATGGTAAATTCGTATCCAACACACTTAATATGACTTATGGGTGAAGTGTTATTAATATTGGAGAATCTTAGAGTCATTAATATATGAGGAAAGAGAAAATAAGATTTACTTAAATTAATAAATCAAAAGCATTCAAAAGTCAAATCTAATTTAACATTCACATTGTACATACTCAAATTAGCCTCAGTGCCAAATTTTACTTATTTTGGATTTCCTTTGTATACTCAAATAATTATAGAAAAGTTTGTACATTTAATGCATCAAAAGACCTAAGCTGGAAGGTTGTATTAAATACTTTTATTGTGGATCAACGCTGACCCTCTGATGCAGATCGGATGGCTGTCGAGTTGTTTCCTACCTTGAGTAGGAGACACCTGCATGAACATTAAACGTGTACAAAGGGGGTGTAGTTTTTTGGCCATATCTCCCTCGTTTCTCAAAAAAACTTCATGAAACAAATTGCATTGGATTGTAATTCGGATTCCACATCTATTAAGTCCATTGTCATGTCATTTTATTGGCTATTTTGGAAACACACAATGCTATCATTCGAGCTCTCTAATGTCCACCTTGCTTAAACCCAATAGCATCACCCTACCTATAAATATAGGTACTCTAGTCTCCGTTAGGGTCCCTACAACAAATCCCTAACATCGATTTGATCCGGATCTCTGCACACAACCACCGAAAGCTTGAATCTTTCTCTGACTTACGCCGCTTTCTGCTCTTTTCCCTCATCCTCTTTGGCCAAATTGAAGTTATGATTGAGTTCATTTTTTTCCTAGCTTTCTTTCGGTACCTTTTGATTTTGAGTTTCGTGGTGAATTTTGGAATCACCCAAAATTGCATCCAACCTACTATTTGGATGCGCCATGGCTGGTTCATGCAAAGAAGATGAAAGCTCACATTATTTTACCTTTTTTCCCTTCCTCTCTATTCATCTTTCTCATGGATTTCTTAAATTCCTGATTGGTCGATTTTATAAAAATCATAACTTCTAAACTGCTTGTCCAAAAATTTATAAAAAATAAGTTTTGGAATTGGAAAAATATTCTCTATCTAATAAAAACATTCTCATAGCCTAATTTCAATGTTTGTCAAAGTATTATGTATGTGGAAAAAATGTATGTATAAATTTCATAATAATTACAACTTAATCATATAAACTCCAAATCGGTTAAAAAGATATGTTTTCTTAATCAGGAGAATCTAACTAATCGATCGGTAAAGTTTTTAGAGTCTATTTCCAATTAATAAAAAGGTGATATTTTTAGTGTTATAATATACTCATTAATTGATGGTGTACATCTAATATGATATTAGGTGAAGATAAACATTGATTGGATCTAAGGTGTGGGTTCTAACTTCATATACACATCAGTAAGGCATGCTGCATCCTCTTATGAGTCATATTAGACAATTAATTTTTCCTCTCTCTCGAACTTACTGGTGACATATTATTTAGATGTCACATATTTGCTTATTGTTGAATCAATTGTTTCTTAATTTTGAAATTGGATTTGTGTACTATGAAAATTGTTAATTGGATCCTATCCTTGTATCTTATGGATATTTCATACAGTTTGTATCTTGACGGTGTTGATAATCTATATTTAATGGAATTACTTCTCTTTGTTGATTTTGGAATTCAAACACCTTTATGGTGATGTGACTATATCTCTTCTTGCCTCTCTATTTATAATGCATGTTTCGTTTGTGCAATTTGTTTATTTGCACATTAGGTGATGTATCCCAATTGTGTGTAATACCAATAGAGGGTGCAAATGGTGATTCTTATCCCTGGGTAATTGTGTTGTGATGTCATTACTCCCCCAAAGATTATGGTGTTGATGCCATATACCCCAAAATGTTATTATGTGGATCATTGTTTAGTTTACCCCCATGCATAATTCTTATTATGAATTGTTGTTCTCTTCTTGTGATTTCAAAGGTAAGATTTTATAATGCAAGCTTTATTGTTTTCTTCATATATTCTCTTTTATCTTACTATATGAAGAATTCCTTTTGATATCCAATTGGATGCTTCATCTTTATTCTATGGGAAACCTTGAGATTTGTTGTCCTTATTTCCTTTTTATTGTTTAATCCCTATTATATGCACATACCGACTTTGATAGCTGACAATTTCCATCTTTTTCTTCTTGTCGGGGTATGCTTCCAACCCCTAGGTAGTGAGAAAATAGAAGATGCCTAAAGTTGACCAAGGCTATCCAGGATTTACCTTATATAGCTTTTGGAGGTAGATTGAGATAGTGGGATGAACCTCTGCTTAATAGTTCCATTTTTTCTCTATATGTACACCCTGTGTGGTGAAAAAGTTTCATAGAAACTCCATTGTAATAGTTAGATATATTTTTCTTCTACTATTATATTATTGTTTTTATGATACATATATATGAATGAATTGGTTATCATCCCTTTTTTGTGAAAAAATTATGATGGTTTTGGTTATAAGGGATGTTGCCTTTTTATTTTTGTAGGGAGTGGATCCCTATGGGATCCAACTCCTTAAAATAGGTCATATGAGGTCAGGTCCTAGATTGGGAAGACCAACATGGCAAGAGCCCTAGATTGGTAGGTGGCCTAAGTCCATTTTAGGGACAAAATACTAAGAGAGGGTATCTTAGAGATTGAGTAAATAAGGGTTGAGGAGTTTACATGAAAATGTAAAATTTGATTCTGTGGTAATATTTGGATGAATATGATGTTACACATAGATGTGAATATTTTGTTTCCCCTGCATACCAGTACAAATTTTTATATTGATCATTGTTTTATTCCATGAAATTTTAGGTTAAACTGCTATTATTATGCAAAATGGACATTCAGAGAAGAAGGACCAAAAGAAAAGGTTTAATGTAATTTTGGAGGATATAGATAGATAGATTTTATTTCTAGTTGCAAATAGAAGATTTCTCTTTTCATGTAACTCCTTAGTGGAGAGTTTATCTTTCATAATGTATCAAATTGTTTTCCATTTAGTGAACTTTAATGATTATTCTTGGTGAATTGCTAAACTTTCGATCTTGTATTATGGTAATGGCCCTTACCCTCTCGGTCCATCTTAATTGGGGATAACAGGAAGTGGGGGGCATTACATTTGGTATGAGAGCCTAATTTACCATTTACCTTGTAATAATTATTGCATTTTAAGAGTTTTGTAGAGTCCAATGGAATTATTAGTGTACTTTATAAAGACGATGGTGTCTAGAAGAGACCACAATCAAGGGGGCTCACAAAACTGTCCTCCACACTGCTAGTTGGCTTATGAGGACTCTCGGACCCATGCATCATGCCTGACCAAAGTCAGATGATTTTACTCAAAATAAAGTACCTATAGGATTCCTTCTCATCAAATTTCATCCCTTAAACACCCCCTTGATTTTACTCATCAAAATGCTAGGAACCTATAATTCCTTCCTCTGGCCCTTTTGAGAACTAGGGTTAAGGATATTAGGGATTAAGGCATCCTCCACCAAATAATAGAATGCATGTCAATAAGATGTCATGGACATAATGTTGTTATGCTTTAAATTCCCTAAATAAAGAACTAAGTTAGAAAAGTTTAATTTATTCTAATAAGGATCGCCCGCACCTAGATCATTGACATTCTTAATGAGACCCTCAAGACCATCTTCACAACATGACCCTCCATAGGAAGAGGAGGTCCACAAAGAGAAGGAGAAGGGCCATAGAGGAGGATTCCTACTCAAAGTGAAAGAGGTAAGATGTGGCCTCCATAGAGGTAGGCTCTAAGCCCAAGCTCGTCCCCTTTGACATCTTGAACCTAGAAGATGACCCTGAGGGTGATCCTATGATGGATGATGAGCCCAAGGATGACCCTGGCCATGTCGCTGGCTCCACAATGATTGTCAGGAAAGTAGTTGTGCATACCCTTGATGCACTCTGACTGGAGGAACTGAAGAAGATCATTGAGGCCATTAGTTCCCTGGACCTCAAGGATATAGCTAGCAATGATAATGGTTAACTACTTCCCATTCACCCATGTCTTGGAGCCACCAACCTTGACTTCATCAAGCTGAACATATAACAATTTTGGGGTGGGAACAAGACATAATTGGTCGATAAAGCAGATGTCTGGCTCCTAGCTCTAGGAAACATCTCTTACACTCTAGAAGTGCAAGATAACAAGAAGATTATCTTTTCCATCCATATCCTCATGGGAGCTGCATTGGTATGGTGGGAAAACTACATTGTAAGCTGAGATTTGAATGAGGAACCTATAGTCTGGGCGGACTTCTACACCATCTTCACTGCATGATTCATTCCCAACTCTACCAAGAAGGAGAATGAAAATCAATTTGTGCTCCTCTATCATGGCAATATGATGATGGGAGCTACCAAGAAGGAGAACGAAAATCAATTCGTGCTCCTCTATCATGGCAATATGATGATGGGAGATTATGCTCAAAAGTTCTGCCTCTTGGAATGTTTTAGTTACATGATGACCGAAGAGCGGGGAGTGGAACATTTTGTAGAATGCTTGCACCCTTAGATAAAACCTCACGTGATGGAGAGTAAACTCCCAAACTTAACTAAGGCCCTCAAATTTGCACTAGATATGGAAATGACAATCATTCCTACATAGAACCCGCCTAAGGAGTATCTCAGCTTCACTAAAGGTACTTCTAGGCTGAGAAATGACAATATGAAGGCCCATGTTCGTCACCATGGAAGGGGTAGGAATGGAGGAAAGGAAAACCCTGTAATGAGAATCGCCCACATAAGACACCCCCAAGGTGCCGCAACTATGGGAGGAAACATCCTTGAAAATGTTGTTTTGAGAAGAAGGTTTATTTTAGTTTCCAGCAAGAGGGATACTTCCAAGCCAACTGTCCTCTTCTTGCCCCATGAGGTCCCATCTCGATGGAAGCCAACTAGTGGCTATAGTACCTCAAGAGGCAGCCCCACCCACTGGAGAGTGCCAACAAGCCTGAGTCTTTGCCATTGATAATGAAGGGGCTCAGGATAATCTGAATCAGATTATATAAGGTAATCATCCTTAGATTTTTTTTCTATCCTTTCCATGGAATGCATAGTTTGACTATCATTAATACAATGTTGGCATGCTTGATATAATGGGCCATAATATTAAAGATTTATTGACTCTAGTTCTACATTTACTTTCATCTCAAGAAAATATCCTTTGTTTGGACTTCAAGGACTTAAGATATGTCTGAAATCACTAATCCTAATAGTCGAATCTTTTCATCCCTCCTTAAGACACCAATCATACCTGTTAAATACATGAATAATGAACTTCGTACTGGTTTTATCTTGCTTCATATTAATGATTACAATGTCATTATAGGAATGGATTGGCTTTATAACTATAATGAAAAATAGTCTTTAGGGTAAAGAAAATAAGAATAGAAAGACTAGGTCATGCACCATTCACCATTAGAGGTCGGGAAGATGTTACCACCAGCCTTTATGTGTATGTTGAGAAAGCAGAACAAATGGTAGCTAAATGATGTCTAGCGCTCCTACCCATAGTTAATGAGACATATGAAAAGGTGTATCTCTTAGAGGAAATATAGGTACTCTGAGACTATGTTGATGTATTCCTAGATGATTTCCCTAGCATACCTCTAGAGAGAGTAGTGGACTACTCAATAGAGCTAGTTCCCGGGACCAATCCAATTTCTAGGGCACCTTACAGAATTGACCCTACCCAGTTGCTTGAGTTGAAGAATCAATTGCATGAACTATTACACAAGGGCTTCATTTGACTTAGTACATCTCCACGGGGATAACCGATCCTCTTGTAAAGAAAAAGGACATAATTATTTGTATGTGAACAAACTATTAATTGATAAATCAGGCTACCATTAAGAACAAATATCCCCTACCCCACATAGATGACATGTCTGACCAGTTGAAAACTGCTTGAGTCTTTTCAAAGGTCAAATTGAGATCCAATTACCACTAGTTATGAGTTAAGAGTAATGATATTGCAAACATTGATTTCTAAACCCAGTATAGCTGCTATGAGTTTTTGGTTATGCCTTTTCGGTTGTCTAATGCTCTGATGTGTTCATGAACCTCATGAATAGTGTGTTCCATCTCTTCCTTTTCACCTATGCCATAGTGTTCATAGATGACATCCTGGTTTACCCTGATGAACAAGAACAACATTGTGAGCACCTAGATAAGGTACATGCTATCCTAAGAAAGTAGAAGTTTTACAGTAAATTTTCAAAGTGTGAGTTTTGGATAGACCGAGTTATGTTGCTTGGGCACATTATATCTGGAGCAACCATTTTGGTGGACCCTACTAAGGTAGAGACGGTTTGAGAATGACCAGCCCCAAAGAATGCATCCAAGATTCACAACTTCCTAGGATTGGCTAGGTATTACCAGCCTTTCATCAAGGATTTCTCAAAAACTTCTTTTCCCTTGAAGAAGCTCACTTACAAGAATGATAAATTCATCTGGTTTAAATTGGGTGAAGTAAAATTTTAGGAGTTGAAGGAAACACTTACCTCTACTCCGTTCTAACAATGCCTTTAGGTAATAAAGGTTTTCTTATCTTCAATGATGCATCTAAGATGGGATTAGGATGCGTTCTAGAGAAAAGCAAGAATGTGGTCACCTTTGTTTCCTGACAACTAAATCCCAATGATTTAAATTATCTAACCAATGATATGGAACTTGATTCTATTTTCTATGCCATGAAGATTTGGTGAAATTATCTATATGGGGATACCTTTGGAATCTTCACATGTTGAATCAAAAGGAACTGAAAAGATTTTGACTTCACCATAGCCTACCATCCTAGAAAGGCCAATGTGGTTGTCGATGCCCTCAGTAGAAAACATCTTAGTGAAAAACCACTAGAGGGGGGGTGAATAGGGTTTTATGATTATTTTAGTAATAATTTAACTCAAAGCAAGCAACCATAAAAATATTGGACAAGGGGACAAGGATTTAGAGTGGTTCCAACCTTAGCAAATACTGAGGTAGTCAATCCACTACCAGGTTGCTTACCCAACTAGGATTTTGAAAGAATTAAATTTTATTACCTCTCAAGGATATTACATAAAATTACAATTCTTTCACCAAACCCTTCGGACAGCCTTCACCTAGAAGTAGTGTCACCAACCTTGAAGCAGCCTTCCTTGAAGTAACCTCAAGCTCCCCCTTGAAGTAGCCTTCCTCTTGAAGTAGCTTCCCGTTGAGACAACCTTCTTGAAGTAGTCCAAAGTCCACATTCTCCTCCTAAAAAGTCAAACCCTCTCCAATCTGCAACCTCAAACCCTAGGAGTAGCAAGGAGAGTACAAAGGATAAAAAGGAACAAGAAGGAAAAATAGAAATTACAATACCGTTGTAGCACAAGGCTTGATTTCCTATATCAAGCATTTTGATCTCCTAACCAATATGTATGGAAGTGTAAGTGTAGTGGGTTGGCGATGCTAGCCTATAGGACACGAATTTAGAGCAATGGAAATGTATAGACAATGTTGGAATTGCTCAATTGCTAACAAGAATGAATTGCCAATTGCAAGTATGAATGCTCAAGTGTAGTGCCAGTGTACTTTGGGTGTCCTATGGCTTGTCCTATTTATAGACACTTTCTTGGGGGTTCTTTGTGCTTAACTAGCCGTTAGGTAACCATTAGTTGCTTTAACAATGACTAGTTAATTAACTATGAAAAGTGCAGACAGAACTCTTCTCGGTCGACAAATTGTCGATCGAGAGTCCTTCTCGGTCGAGGATTTGTTGACCGAGGGACATCCTGGAGGAAGTGTTTACAACGTTCATTTCCAACTCCCAACCACCTTGTCTACTGGGTCTAACGGCTACTTGGGTCAATCTCGGGCGAGGAATTTGTCGACCGAGAGTGTCTTGGTCGAGGAGTTTGTCGAACGAGAATGACCCTGTTTCAATGTTTTGAACTAGATACTAAGTGTGTGTATGAGTGTGTAGTTGTGACACTATTGTATGGGATGACCTATCTAAGTGTCGTGATTTATTAGGGAAGATCTAACACTTGATTTACATGATGTCTAAGTACTTGTACATTATATATCTTGTACAAGTGTTTACATTTGATTACAATCCTGATATTAAGGCATTTTCAAGCATGTAGATCTTCCAAAAGGTTGTCATCCACCTTGTTCCTACAACACTCAAGTAGCACGTTAGATCCACAAGAATGAAATGTTTGTCATCATCAAAACAAAGGGAAAATAATAATGTCCAATTTAGCCAACAATCTCCCACTTTTTGAAGATGACAAACATTTCCTAAATATAAAATAAGGAAATATAAATCATATGAGTTTCATACCTAATGTTTACCTTTTGTAGCCATTCTCTTGTTTTGCAAGTGTGTATTGGCACGAGTTTTACGAACTCATTTTACTTTATGTTTTTAGTTTATATTATTTCTCCCCCTTTGTCATTTCAAAAAGATATCCAAGAAAATCATTTTGTATGACTTTTATTTCTCCCCCTTAATTTTATGGTATGCTCCCCCTAACTAAGATATTCAGTTTTAAAAATAGGGATTAATATAAATGTAAACCATTTATATTCGATTTTAGCCACAATTTGTTTCTCAATCATTTGCAATGGATGTTAAGCCTTGAAATGATATGAGATCCTTTTAGATCTATGGCATATGTATTTTGATTTCTCATCCATTTTACACGGGATGTTAAGCCCTAAAAATGACATGAGAACCTTTTAAGCTTATAGTAGGGTACATGAAAAGTATCTCTAACCAAATGCATGGGATGTTAAGCCCTGATTTGTTTAGAAAATTCCATATCACATTCATGAAATTTATATTCCTTTATTTTCATAACCAAGATTAAAAATACTAAGGTCATAACATGTTTCATCTTTTCTTTATGGCGTTCTCAAAAATTTTGTAAGCTCCTTCTTAATCTTATAGTCAAGATAGTTTTTGTGAGCTCCCCCTTAATCTTTTAATCAAGTTGTTTTAAGGATTTTAAGGTCACAATAAATATTAGATCATAATAAGTTGACCTTTTATGAGAGTTATGCACTAAAATTATGTTTTCAATAAACACATTTTGAATCAATATACTAAGATTAAGTTCAGTAAAATGATGTACAAATAAGCATTTTGTCAAACTTATTTTAGGTCGACCTTGACTTCGACCATAGCGCCCCTTGGTCAAACTTGATTTCAACCAAGAGGCAATTTCTATAGATTTTAAAATTAAAATGCATTTGTGCCGTGAAATTTTTACTATTTATGAAAAATGGCATCTTCATATGAACTAAATCACAATGATCAAGAATAATATCCATTCGTAGTTTGTATATATGGATAAAAGATTATTTTAGACAAACTAATGAAACACAATGATCATGGAACAATGATTATGATAGAACAATAGAAACATATTCACAATGCAATGATCAAGATTAAAGCATATAAATATAATGATTATGATTATTTTAAATTAGAATTCAATATTCATGGTTCCTATATAGATAGACCAAGGAATACTTAGGAAAAACCATGTGGATTATGATAAAAATATTAGTTTCCTTGATTAAACTAATCATGGTTCATATTTTTAGTTTTATTCCAAACCATGTAGAGAATAAACCAAAATAATCTCATTCAGGTTCATAAATTTTCAATCTTAAGACAAACCATGTAAATGAACATGCTTAATAAACTTTTTCAATCAACGAGTAAGGTTTTTTTCAAAATCAGTCTTCATATAACACTTTTGCAATATGTTTAAGGATTTCATATTCATAATGTTATATCTTAATTCATGATGCAAAAAGATCAATATGTCTTGTTTCAAAGATGGTCTCCAAGATCCATTCTTAATTTGCATATTAAATCAACAAATTGATAGCGAAGATGGATTAATTAAAACAGGTTCAGTAGATTTGTTGCAAACATCAAAATAGTAACCTGCTCGGTCGACTAATTCTCGACCGACAGTGTTCTCGGTCGAACAGTTTCTCGACCGAGAATGTTTCTGTATTGTTTCAGAACTATTTTCAGTAATTGCTTCGAAGTAAAACAAGAATATGAAAGTTAAAGCTCGATTGTGTTGAGATATGACATTTGTATATCAAGAATCAGTTTAGGTCAAATCTCAACTAGTCAAATTCAAACTTCTAAGTTTTAGGAACCCAAGCTAGATCATCATTCCTTTTCTTGTATGGGCATGAAAAAGAGTAGTGTCCAAGACGCAAGCAATAATGACAACTAATAGAGTCAATCTCATTTCTCTTTCTAGGAGTTGAGTTGTTCTTGGGTACATACATGGATTGATTCTTTAGCACTTGTGTTCTTCTCCAACTAGGTTTTTGATAAGATTTTCCCTTAGTCTTATAACCTAGTCCTCTCCTTCCAATTTGATGATAAGAATCATTTAAGATATTATCAAGAATATTATTGTTACTCAAGCTACTCACTTTTTGTTGTAATTTCATAATCTCATCCATTTTCTTCTTGATAACTAATTTTGCTTGATCTAGATTAGATAATAAAGAATCTCTATCTTTCACAACAATATCATAATCTAGATGTGTGCACAAAACAAGTTGTTTTTGAAGATCATTTACTTGAGTTTGCAAGTTTATCTATTCTAGGGAAAGAAGATTGCAATTTGCTTCTAGAAATTTTAGCTTAATAACAAGATCTTCAATAGCCTTTTTGAGATTTTCATTTTCAGATGTGAGAGCAAGAAGTTTAGCATGTAGCTCATCATTTACTTTATTTGATTTCTTAAATTTCTTCTTGTACTCAATATATTTCTCATGTGTATCTTGAAGACTAGTAATTAGATCTTCTTTTGGCAGATCGAAAAGACTTACCTCTTCTTCTTCTTCTTCATTTGTTGTAGCAATAAGACATTCTACTTCTTCTTTTCCATCATCACTATCATCACTTGAATCATCCCATGCATCTTTATATGCTCTTTCTTTCTTTTTGTGAGATGATTTCTTCCCTTTCTTGAATTTTGGACAATCACCTTTCATATGTCCCTTTTTGCCACATTCAAAGCACGTGGAAGAAGAAACACTAGCAATTTTATTAGTTTTAAAATTGTTGTACTTCTTACCATTTACAATGAGAGTTTCTCCTTCACTATCATCTTCACTTGTGTCATGATTGATCTTGGTTGATGCTTTGAATGCAATGTCTTTCTTTCTCCCTTGTTGAAGTTCACGTTCTCGTCTTTCTTCCTCTTCTAAAGTTGCCTCATGTGCTTCTAGGTTGCCAATAAGTTGTTCCATCCTTAGCCAGGTGAGATCATTTGCTTCTTCAATAGCAGTCACCTTAGGCTTGTATTTGGGAGGAAGAGACCTAAGGATTTTTGAAACTTGATCTTCTTCACTAATTACTTTACATAAAGCATTTAAACCATTTATAATAGAAGAGAATTTTGCACACATTTCACTATTAGATTCATTTTGATCCATACAAAATTGTTCAAATATCTATTTAAGCATTCCGATTTTAGAATTCTTAACTTGAAAAGTTCCTTCATATGTTATAGAAAGTCTATGCCATATTTCATAAGTCGTTTCACAATTTGATATTCTATTAAACTCACCAATGAAAATTGAACAATAAAGTATACTTACAACTTTTGCATTCATTTGGGCATACTTTACCGTATTAGCACCCCAAATTGTAAACTCTGTTTGAGGAAGTTCATAAGGAGTTGATACCATTCTCCATAAGTCCCAAATGATTCCTTGGAAGTAAAATTGCATCCTCCTCTTCCAGTAAGTGTAGTTAGTTCCATCAAAAGCTGGAGGTCTAGCCACGAGTGTTCCATCCAAGTTGAGGTTGTTGAGCAACCCGTCACCCATTCTTCAAGACTTTGTTAGAGTTCCTTGAAGTCCTGCTCTGATACCAATTGAAAAACCACTAGAGGGGGGGTGAATAGGGTTTTATTATTATTTTAATAATAATTTAACTCATAGCAAGAAACCACAAAAATATTGGATAAGGGGACTAGGATTTAGAGTGGTTCCAACCTTAGCAAATACTAAGGCAGTCAATCCACTACCCGGTTGCCTACCCAACTAGGATTTTGAAAGAATTAAATTTTATTACCTCGCCAGGATATTACATAAAATTACAATTCTTTCACCAAACCCTTCGGACACCCTTCACCTAGAAGTAGTCTCACAAACCTTGAAGCAACCTTCCTTGACGTAACCTCAAGCTCCCCCTTGAAGTAGCCTTCCTCTTGAAGTAGCTTCCCATTGAGACAGCCTTCTTGAAGTAGTCTAAAGTCCACCTTCTCCTCCTGAGAAGTCAAACCTTCTCCAATCCATAGCCTCCAACCCTAGGAGTAGCAAGGACAGTACAAAGGATAAAAAGGAACAAGAAGGAAAAACAGAAATTACAATACCGTTATAGCACAAGGATTGATTTCCTATATCAAGCGTTTTGATCTCCTAACCAATATGTATGCAAGTGTAAGTGTAGTGAGTAGGAGATGCTAGCCTATAGGACATGAATTTAGAGCAATGGAAATGTATAGCCAATGATGGAATTGCTCAATTGCTCACAAGAATGAATTTCCAATTGCAAGTATGAGTGCTCAAGTGTAGTGCAAGTGTACTTTGGGTGTCCTATGGCTTGTCCTATTTATAGGAATGGCCTATGGATGCTTAAGGATGTTCTAGACACTTTCTAGGGGGTTCTTAGTGCTTAACTAGATGTTAGGTAACCATTAGTTTCTTTAACAATGACTAGTTAATTAACTCTGAAAAGTGCAGACAGAACTCTTCTCGGTCAACAAATTGTCGATCGAGAGTCCTTCTCGGTCGAGGATTTGTCGACCGAGGGAAGTCCTGGAGGAAGTGTTTACAACGTTCATTTCCAACTCCCAACCACCTTGTCTGTTGGGTCATATGGCTACTTGGGTCAATATCGGTCGAGGAATTTGTCGACCGAGAGTGTCTCGGTCGAGGAGTTTGTCGACCGAGAATGACCTTGTTTTAATGTTTTGAAGTAGATACTAAGTGTGTCTATGAGTGTGCAGTTGTGACACTATTGTAGGGGATGACCTATCTAAGTGTTGTGATTGACTAGGGAAGATATAACGCTTGATTTACATGATGTCTAAGTACTTGTACATTATATATCTTGTATAAGTATTTACATTTGATTACAATCATGATATTAAGGCATTTTGAAGCATATAGATCTTCCAAAAGGTTGTCATCCACCTTGTTCCTGCAACACTCAAGTAGCACGTTAGATCCACAAGAATGAAATGTTTGTCATCATCAAAACAAAGGGAAAATAATAATGTCCAATTTCGCCAACACTTAGTTGTGATGTTAGTTTGGTGAACCTATCACATAACTATTTATTGCCGAAATCCTATCTTCTAATGACTATAAGGTCAATGGAAATAGGACCTAGAAATCCATCCCTAGCATGGTGTTAACAAAGACCAAATGCATAAGCTTTCAACTTAGCATACATGAAAAATACCACGATAAAGGAACCAAAAATATCTTAACATTCAACATGATTATTAAGCAACATCATATTATTTCACAGTTTCAATTACATATTCAAGAGTACAATTTTACAAGACCACTCAGGTATACTAGGGATCTTACAAGAAGTACACCTTACATAGCTCACCAAGCCCAACAAATTCTAGCCATCTTTGAACCTATAAAATAGATAAAACAAGGTAGGTCAAGCACAAGAGGTGTTGAGTACAGGGCTGATAGATACATATACATAAGCTTTGCATAATTTGAAAAGATTTGCATAACTAAATGAACAAGAATAAACAATTTCAGTATTTCAAAAAGTGAAAGCACATATGTTACGTCATTTTACTCCAATTATACCAAAAACATCATATATCATAAGGCCTTTGACCAACTTCTCATTGGAAGGGTCAGTAAGGATGATCAAGATTAGCTAACCCTTTTATCGACATGGTCCGCCCTATCTTGACTACTCAAGTATGATGTCCAACCTCATGTCCCTATCATGAGAATACAGACAGGTGTACAAGATTTGTCTATTGGACTTTCTATATTATATTTGCAAGTTATAAAACAACGAACAAGATAGACATTGAGTACAATACTAGAATACGACATGGCAATATTTTAGCAAGTAAACAAGCATACATATGCTTCACATTTCAAGCTAGAAAGCCATAATCATATAACTATTTAAAGCCCATACCTGATTCCAAGATTTCATAACCTATCCTTGACCATCTATATCACAAGAAACTCCTAGTTAACCATAAGATTACATACATGTAGTAGATTCTCATCATTAACCCTATTTAGCTTCATTTTAGAGTTTTACCCAAGTTAGGTTACAAGTTTCTTATTACATGCTTGATGGTATTTTACTAATTTATGGTCCACAATAAAGGTGGGGCTAAAGTTTAATGTCATTCTGAGTTCCATTTATATTGTATGTCCATTATTAGATCCATGTCACTTGCATTTTAGGGTCAAAATACTCATAATAGGGCAAGAAGGGCCATTGTCCATAAACTCAAGAGTCCCAAGCATAAAATATGGATTAGATCAGCAAGGTATGGACATAATAATCACATTCTAATAGGGTTTAGGCATCATATTCATAACCTACGGTATCAACATTCTTGCATACATGCAAGCCTCAATGTTGTTCATATGCCATCAGGGGCCAAGATTTAGATTTTGTGGGACATCCACATCAATAAAACTGTAAGGGAGGATACTTCCTCATTTAGGAGAGGACGCCATATGATTAAGTTTCACATTGAGAGTAGGGTACAAGAAACACAAGTAAGTCATATGTGTCTCATTAGGTCACCACTGATGGAGTTAGAGTTACATGTAACATCATAACATAGAATAGGGAATGCATGAACCAAACATATTTCATTGCCACAAAGGGGCTAAGGTCATTATATGAATCAAGTGTGACATGTATCATCATAAAAGGGTAACAACCAAACATACATACTGTCATATGTAACCATCATAGAAAAAGGGGATTACAAAAGTTATTTAAGTCATGACGTGTGACATATCTTACTGATTTCGAAGTTGATTATTGTTAATGGACAATAAGAAGAAATATTGTCAAGTTAGGTCAAGGTATATCATTATAGGTCAAATTACAAGTCACTTGTGTGCAAAAGATTCATTAAAGAGAAATAGGTTGACTAGGACCCTCAGTTAGTTCAAAAGTGTATAAAAGGTATATATATGATCATTAAATAGGAAGAGGAGCATCAAAGGTCCACATTTCATCACAATCAAGGATTAAATGAAATGAACATGGTAAAAGATAACATAGTTAGGAAAATAACAGAATAGGAATAGGATTCAGAGTCTGAAAATATGCTCATGTTGTATATCTTTTTGAGAGGATCAATTTGGTATATAATCTTGATATATTTGGCCTTAGGAGTTAGGAGATAACATTTTTAGAACATTTATATGAAACGATTAAAGTCTCGGACATGGACGTTACCAAGAAATATTTGATGATCCATCTCAGCCGTTGATTTTTGATCTAATTATTTTTAGGAAGAGGAGTCTTCCCTTTTCTCAACCACATGCCACCTCCACCAAGCGCTCACATGGTGCGGGAGACCGCTCACCACTACCCTTCCGTGGATAGGTGACACACAAGGTCACCCATCACTCTCACGCTTCTTGTTGGGTGACTTGAACATCTGATCCCTTTGTTGGCCACCATATGTGTGAGATCCCATTACACTAAATGAGATTACTCAAAACATAAAACACATAAAATCACTAATTAATCACATACCAAAAAATATGGGTAAATTAAAAAAGATTTCAATGTCAGCACTCGCTCAAGAACATTTGCATAAGAGCCCAAAATCTTTCTTATATCCATACTATGACAAGAATTTGATTCAAATTTATCTATCATCTTAGCCACCACATATATACACAGGAGCACAATATTCATATATGCCACACAAACAAGCATTAATATGCTAACAAAAGTTCGATTCATTTGAAACACCATATACAAACATTTTCTCGCCCGGACCTGAGAGTATAGGGATGACTCTAGGACACACTAGAAATCTAATCAACTTTCTCAAAGATTCATTACTATAGCTCATCTTTTCTGCCACATGCTTGTTTTCGTCACTTCTGATTACCTAAAAAGATGTGGCGAACCACAAGGGTGAGACCCATATCCCAACAAGAGATATAACCTCCAACAATGATTATTGATTGCAACATTTTAAAGTAATTAAAAAATTAAGTAGTTTAATCAGATATAACGAATATGCTTAGTAGCACTGGTGATTAACAAAATACATAAAGGACCAGATAATAACGATCATCATTAGCCAGACTATCATCCTTTATCTTGTTGACAATATAAGAAATTCAATAGTATATGCATATCTAGCATCATGAGCAATTCTGGTAACATATAATATCTATCATTATGAATAACTGTAGCCACATAAGCATAGCTAACAACAATAGCATGTCTAATAGGTTGAACATATCAACATCATAAAAAGAGCTAACAACATAAGCACAATCACCTAAATAAGCGTGATTAGCATTACATGCATCTCTAGTTACAAAGGCATGGCTAGCATACTAAACATAACTCACAACATGAGATAGCTAGCATTATGATTATAATCAACAATAGAAGTATAGTTATCAACATAATCATGTCTACTGTATGTACGCATCTACAATCTTAAGCATATCCACAACATAAGTATATCTACTATCTCTTAATTGCACTAAGCATCATCTTTATGTAAAGAGAACAAACAAGGGTTATCATCCAATGTGAAGAGTCATTTATAACCCTAAACATATATGTTATATGGATGTATTACATCTTTTATTATGCCCTGAGGAATTTGAGGATACCACTCAAAATCTAATTGGCCACTTCAAAGTCGAAATCAGTACCTTACAAGATCTAGGAAGAGTCAGACTCCTAGGATCTTCTCTGCCCTCGGTCAGTACGGGTCCGCCACAGTGACACATAAGGTCAAGCTTCTAACAACCTACTTCGTCCTTGGTACAGGTCACGACACTAGTCAAAGGAGGTGGGTATGCATACCCTACAATCTAAGGTACAACCTTAGTTGTCCTCTAATGTTGTCATATATATAATCACTGAGACACGATCACAACCATTCTCTATCACATTAGATGTATGAGGCATGACCATAGCCAACCTCCACAATCTACATTGTCGATGACAAGGATATATCCTTAACTTTCCACCCCCACATACTCAACAATATGTGCTATGAGTTTCCCTTAGGAATACTCATTTCACCATCTGGAAAATTCTGACACTCAGATAGATTTATGCCACATGGCATTACACGATTAGAGTTTCACTTGATTAGTTATGCCAATTGGGTGAATTAAGGTTGCATAAAACAAATGGACATACAAACCCTAATTCACTTGTAACAAGAACATAAATATCACAACTTCAAAAGATATAAAATGTGTGAAACATAATTTCTCATCTCATCATCACATGGTACTATTCACTTGCCATTCATGAGACCACACCAGTCATCATACTATTACAACATATAAATCTTTTTCACAATATCACAAGGTATCAACCATTATCATCATAAGAGGATTACACCTCATTTAGGGCTCAACCATGCCCAAAGGTCATTAAGACCATCATACTATCACATGATATAAATCCTTTTCACAATATCACAGGGTATGAACCCTTATCAACACAAAAGGATTACACCTCATTCAGGGCTCAACCATGCCCAAAGGTCATTAAGACCATCATAGTATTCCCTACAAGATCATCATTATTTTTCCATTCCTTATAACAAGGCTCAACAACATGACATACATATAATACACCATATCAGCACAATATTGCATTAATGAGCTAGGAGATATTCATAAATAATCATAGCAAGGTTATATTAACATTAAGAACATTCCATTATTACATCAACATGCAAGGAATATAGATATGATTAACACTCATCATATTCTATAATGCACATCTTTAGCATAAGAAATTATTAATCATGTCGTTATGATAACCACCAATTAACACATTAAGGTTATGATCATGTTAAGGAGGTTATTCCACCATCATTCCATCATATAAGAAAGTTAATCATGAATACTCATCTTTAACTATTTGCATTAGAGTTAGGTTCAACATGATAACTTACATGAATGTTACTAAGCAACACTTACACCCAAATCCTAACTCACGACATCCCCATTGGATCATGGATGCATAAGGTGCATCATCACCATCACATTCCATACTATTCTTGTAAGGACCCTAAACTTGCTTAATGAGTTGAATGAGATTAATTATCATAATTGAATTCTTATAACCATAATTTTACCTTGTGATATGCCTTGAAATCATAATACAATCTTAAGTTTCAAATTCGGGCCAATTTGGACATTGTTTGAGCAAGTTATGCAATTTTATGCACATTTTGGACTTTTCTGTAATTTATGCAATTGAGAGGTTTTCGTTGCAATTTATCACTGGAATTATGTTCCTTGCCATGGGGCACCTATTTAAACCTTTGTTTGAAGGTGTTTTTTCCAAGGATATTTTAGGGTTTACCCCTTCACAGATGAGCTACCTTTAGTAGCTATCAGCTAATGAATTATTTGATTGGCTGGGAAATTCGACAAAGAAAAGCTAATCAGGTCCATACACATGGTGGGAGAGTTTCTTGTGTGTATGCTTGTATATTCTTAATAAATTAAGGTCATGGACACTTGGATAGATACTAGAACTTCAACTTTTTCTTTTTCTTTATCTTAAAGTTTCATATACTTATCCCCAAGAGCCAAAATGAGCCATTTTCTATCCACCACTTCCCTCCTTTTCCCAACCTCATTCTCCCTCTGTGCTTCTACAAATTTTTCTATCCAAGGAAGAAGAAAGTGGGGATCTTCTTGGAAAAAGGATCTAGGGTTGCAATTGACTTCATTTTAGGGTTGGAAAAGCTTCCTTCTAGTGATCTTGACCTAAAAGAGTAAGAATTCCCTTATTTCCTCCATATATTTCTTTGTTATCCTTACTCCTAGCTTTCTCCAGGTCGGAACCTTGTTGTTCCATGGTATAAATTGCTCTAAAACTCTAAAACCCTACCTTTCTTGCTCCTTATACTTAGGGTTTGCTCATTTATGAAGAAAGGTGCTAGATGGACGAATTCACAGCTTATTCTTGGCTTTTCTACCCTACCTGCTCGAGTTTTCTTCTATGTAGGGTTTCATCTTCTCATTAGAGGCAAGTTTTATAAATTGCTCCACGTTTATTGCTTGCCATAAGCTTTCTAGCTCATGTTCTTGATTGAAAATGATGATCCATGCATAAAAGCTATGCTTGACTTGGATTTCGATTTTTATAATGTTCTTTGTTCTGATTTCAATTATATATGAACATGTGATCATGTGTATGTTTTTCCTAAGGTAGAATATGACTTGGATCAGGTGAGTTTGACAACCTATGGTGCTAAGCACCTATCAACCAATGGTCAATTTTAGGGTTTTAAGCTAATTTCTTTTATAAACCCATGATCCGATGATGGTAGCATTGTAACAACCCTATGGTGTTGTGTTCATGACAACTGATGGTCATGATTAAAGGTGTCATATGATGGTTACAACCTATGGTCATCCCCTTAGGTCAGGTTTTGGATCAATTAGAAGTTTAATGATCAACCATTAAATACCCTACTGATGTTATCAATCAATGATGACATTAGCTTAGAATTTGATGCTAATTAATGAATATAGTGCTGATCTAACAACCTATGGTGACTTAATTGTCACTACTGATGGTGTATCAGATCTCCAAAATCTATGGTGAGTTAATCATATAGTTGTAGCATCAATTAAGACTTAGATCAACGATTTCTTCGGTCACTTGATGCAATGGTCGAACTTATATTGTAACTGATGATTTTAACATATGAACTTGACCCAATGGTCAATATCTAATGTTTATTCCTCCAATAAAGTGGAATGATGGATAATATAATATGATTGGTCCTAACAATGTGATTTAGATGGTTTCCTTTATATGATCAACTTAAGGAGCTTACTTGTTGACATTGGATGGCTTGATTTAATTGAATAGTCAATTGTGGGTTTTACCCTACTCTCAATGGAACTTTTTGTTTTGTTAATTAAGAGATTTGTAGGGTTAGATGGTTACTCTTTCTAGAGCACCAATCAAGGACTTTATGTGGTTTATCCAAGGTATTTACTTATGTAAACATCCAATGGTCTTTCCTTTTAAATATCCAATGATAATGGTTGACATTGTGTTATGGTGATATTGGTTGAATGATGATGGAACAAATGGAGGATGACCCTAAATAAGGTAGTCTTACCTATTCACTCATATTAATGGAAGGGATGATAATCATATTTTGTTGATATGTAACCCTAATGAGGTATAGCTTGTTATACCTAGCATTAATATAACTAAATGATGGTAATTGGGTATGAATAGTCCTTGAATGACTAATACAATCATGGAATACTCTATTACTATTGTTGAAACCCTAGTATGCTATAACTTGATGGTTACAACTTGATTTATGTGTGGGTTCATAATTGAGAATAGTATGGAATGTGATGGTGATGCTTCACCTTATGCATCCATGATCCAATGGGGATGTCATGAGTTAGGGTTTGGGTATAAATGCTGATTAGTAACATTGATATAATTTATCATGTTGAATTTAACTCTAATGCAAATAGATAAATATGAGTATTCATGGTTAACATTCTTATATGATGGAATGATGGTGGAATAACCTCCTTAACATGATCATAACCTTAATGTGTTAATTGGTGTTTATCATAGCCACATGGTGGATGCTTTCTTACGCAAAATATGTGCATTGTGAATATGATGAGTGTTAATCATATCTAGTTTCCTACTATGATTGCTTATGAATATCTCCTAGCTCATAAATGCAATATCGTGCTGATCTGGTGTATTATATGAAAGTGATGTTGTTGAGCCTTTTTATAAATCATGGAAAGATAATGATGATCTTATAGGGAATAGTATGATGGTCTTAATGACCTTTGGGCATGGTTGAGCCCTGAATGAGGTGTAATCCTCTTGTGTTGATAAGGGTTGATACCCTGTGATATTGTGAAAAGGATTTATATACTATGATAGTATGATGGTCTTAATGACCTTTGGGCATGGTTGAACCCTACATGAGGTGTAATCCTCTTGTGTTGATAAGGGTTGATACCCTGTGATATTGTGAAAAGAATTAATGTCTTTTGATAGTGTAATGACTAGTGTAGCCTCATGAATGGAAAGTGAATAATACAATGTGATGGTGAGATGAGAAATTATGTTTGACACCTTTTATATCTTTTGAAGTGGTGACATTTATATGCTTTATAGAAGTGAATTAGGGTTTGTATGACCACTTGTTTGATGCAGCCTTAATTCACCCAATTGGCATAACTAATCAAGTGAAACTCTAATCACGTAGTGCCCTGTGCCATATATCTATCTGAGTGTCAGAACTTGTCAGATGGTGAAACGAATATTCCTAAGGGAAACTCAGAGCACAAGTTGGCGAGTATGTGGGGTGCTTGTCATCCTAAATTCATGTGTTTAGCGAGGATGACTGTGGTCATACCTATCCCTCAGTTTGAGAATGGTTTCGGTCGTGTCTCGGTGATTATATATGTGACAATATTGGAGGACAACTACATGTGTACCTCGGATGGTAGGGTATGTGTACCCACCTCCTTTCACTAGTGTCGTGACCTGTACCAAGGATGGACTAGGCTGTTAGCTGTTTGACCTTATGTGTCACTGTTGTGGACCCATATTGACCAGGAGATGAGAAGATCTTAGGAGTCTGACTCTTCCTAGATCTTGTATGGAACTGATTTTGACTTAGTAGTGGTTAGGTGTATTATGAGTGGTATCCTCAAATTCCTCAGGGCATAATAAAAGATGTAATATAGCCATATAGCATATCTATTTAGGGTTATACATGACTCTTCACATTGGATGGTAACCCTTGTTTGTTCTCTTTACATAAAGATGATACTTAGTGAAATTAAGATATAGTAGATATACTTATGTTGTGGATATGCTTAAGATTGTAGATGTGTAAATACAATAGCCATGATTATGTTCATAACTATACTACTATTGCTGATTATAATCATGATGCTAGCTATCTCATGTTGTTAGTTACGTTTAGCATGCTAGCCATGCCGTTGTAACTAGAGATGTATATAATGATAATCATGCTTATACAGATAATTGTGCTTATTTTGTTAGATCTTTTTATGATGTTAATATGTTCAACCTATTAGATATGATATTGTTGTTAGCTATTCTTATGTGGCTAGAATTATTCATAATGATAGAGATTCTATGTTACTAGACTTGTTCATGATGCTAGATATGCATATGCTACTGAATTGCTTATATTGTCAACAAGATAAAGGATTATAGTCTAGCTAAAGATGATAGTTATTATCTTCTCCTTGATGTATTTTGTTAATTATCAGTGGCGCTGAGTTTATTTGTTATATTTGATTAAATTGCTTAATTGTTTAATTACGTAAAATGGTGTAATCAACAATCATTGTTGGAGGTTATATCTCTTACTGGGACTAGGTCTCACCCTTGTGGTTCGCTACATTTTTTTTAAGGTAATCAGAAGTGACGAAAACAAACATGTGGCAGAAAAGAGGAGCTATAGTAATGAATCTTTGAGAAAGTTGATTAGATGTCTAGTGTGTCCTAGAGTCATCCCTGTACTCTCAGGTTCGGGTAGGAAAAGATTGTATATGGTGTTTCAAACGATTCAGAATTTTGTTAGCATGTTAATGCTTATTTGTGTGGCATATACAAATATTGTTCTCCTATGTATAAATGTTGTGGCTAAGGTGATAGATTAATTTGTATCAAATTCTTGGCATAGTATGGATACAAAAAAATGTTGGGCTCTTATGCAAATGTTTTTGAGTGGGTGTTGATGTTGAAATCAATTTTAATTTACCCATATTTTTGTGTATGTGATTAATTAGTGATTCATTGTGTTTTAGTTTTTGAGGAATCTCATTTAGTGTAATGGGTTCTCAAAAGTTGGTATCAGAGCTTTAGGGTCACTGAGTCTATAGGGACACTAGGACTTATGACTAGGGTGATGCCTAAGTTAGGAACGTCTCACAAAAACATGGTGCATACTGCCTAATCTTAGTACTTGGATGCCCTGTCCAGTTATTCAATTATTGAAGAAAGGTAAGTATGGAACTCTTAGATTAGTATCTTTCTGATTACTCTGATCAAGTAGTCATTTTGAGACAATCTAAACTGCATAACGTATAAGATATCATGGTGTTAATATCTCAATCCTACCTTAAAGAAGATGACAATTGCATCATTATCTATCAAAACTTGAATGTTTGGTAACTGTAAGAGAAAGATACAACACCATGGTATCTAAATCTGAATACAAATAAGAAAAAGAGGAGTTCTTAATAAGATGGAGAGAACTCCTATAACAAGTACAAAATGAGAAGATGAATGGGAACAATAACAAAGGAATAAGGTGGAACCTGAGTTAATCTCAGACCAAACTATGTATGTAAGAAAATTTTAATGAAAAACACTATTAAAAATTGGGCCATTATTCACGAATGAGTCATGTCACAAACCCCTCTCTACAGGCCCTCACAAATAGGGATGGTTGTGAGTATGGCCCTCACAAATGGTCCGTGAAGAGAACTCACGTGACAAATACCAGTGGCCCTCACGAATACAATTGCCACAGACCAACTGACCCTCAAGAATGTTATATTGAGGGACTATTTAACCTTCATAAATACATTTTTGAGGGACTATTTAGCCATCATAATAACATTATTGAGGGCATGTTTAGTTCTCATAAATACATTTTTGAGGGACTTGATGGTCCTGGAGAATATATTTTTGAAGGGATAATGCCTTCATTAATATTATATTTGAGGGGCTATGTGGTCGTCATCAATGCAATTTTGATGGTCAATCTGGACCTTCATCAATATATTTATGAGGGACTACTGTAAATGATTTGGTTATTGATTATTAAATGATTTATTAAATGTTAATTAATTGTTACTATAGTGAATATCAAATTTTAAATGAAAACTTTGTATACATAACCTCAAGCAATATTTTTATACTAATTCACATGACATCATAAGAAGATTCAACACCAAAATGACACATACAAATGTTAAATCACCTCAAACCAATTTTTGTTATTGAAGCAAAATATTATCCATACATTACGTGCTCAACGTTGATATAAATAAAGAGTACATATGGTTCTAAAATTTGAGATTGATGACAATCAACATATCATGCTAGAAACTCTTAAGATCTATAATGTCTCCATATTCCTTCAAATGGTGTGGTGCTCTTCATCAATGCCAGGCCTCATATGGTTAGGTACTTGAATATTCTTCTCCTAAAAATGACAAATCATTATATTCATAGAATTTAAAATTTATACATAAATCATAGTACAACAAACAACTTACCCTTATATTCCAGTTTTGGTCTACTCCAAGGTGCATTGTCCGTCGAAATCCATCATTAAAAGTAATTCTACCCTATCAATATAAATACAAAAAGGAATCAGAGTGAGTGTGAAGTAGAGATAAATGTAAGTGAACCAACATAGCAGCAACATGCACCGGTAAACTAAAATTATGATTGAACTTAGTAAATAGTACATAATTTAAAAAAACACAGTGGTAAATAGTAGGAATTTTACAAAAGAGAGAAAGAGTCAAAATAGGTTAGAATCATATCTAGCAAAGTAGGAATTTTACTTAGCTGTTTTCCATATACATCATTTGTATGTAAATTGAAACTATAGGATCTTGAGTTTACCTTTAAAAATAATCTATATGCTAACTTTCAGCTCATTTTAGATATTTTTTGGTCATCCATCCAACATTTACAAAATTGCAAATTTGTAATTGCACCATGCCACGAATTTAACGATGTGGTCACGTGTCATAGGGAAACATGTGCTGGAATACAACACTTCGATCATATTTTCATGATATATTCTTATGCATATTCATACAACTGTGATATTTCACACATTCTAATACTTCTGGCACATAATTTCTTAACTATAGTGGACACAGAATTGGTACAGAAGAAGTGGAGTCTGTTTTAGTGTCTCATCCTTATTGTACTGAGGCTGTAGTTGTTGGTGTCGACCATGAGGTAAATATTGTAAGAATCACAGTAATCGATTTGTTTCCAATCTAAAATGTCATTTACTATTGTTTTTAGATTAAAGGACAGTGCATTCATGCCTTTGTAAGCTTGTCCAAAGATGTTCCTTTCAGTGAGGATCTATGCAACAACCTTATCAAAACAGTAAGAAGCAAGGTAATATAGCTTTATCCTACTCAATGTAATTCTTATTCAAGCAAACTGAATTTGTCAAAAATCATAGTATTTAAAATTACACTGAAAGTTCTTATTTGTGTATCATGATTAACTTCTACATTTTGATAGTTGCATTATTATATTAAAGTTAGTATCTTGTTCATCAACTTATGATAGCATGCTTTTGTGATTTTATGTTATATACTTAATGACAATTGCATTGTTATATTAAAGGAAATATTTATTCTGGAAAGATGAAAATGAAGCTTTAGACGTTTTCGGGTGAAACGCAGGTGCTATGCACATTTTAAGAGCATGTCACTACTAGATGTCTATAGATCAAACCGACCTGTCGACTTACCCACTACAAATAGACCATCACATAATGTGATAGCAGCATAAAGCTTGGAAACTCTTAACGAGCTCCAAGCTTGTTGCAGTAGAATTCTTTGATTTACTGATGAAGGACTCAAGTCTCAACAAATAAATGAGAGTTATCCTTCTTATTTGTATAGAATTATTGAATTCTTCTTGAACTTTTTTCTGATAAAGAAATGAAGCTTTTTCTTGATAAATAAATTAACGTATATCATATGCATCTTCTCTCATTAAATGCGTAGTTGGAGGCTATATGTATATCCCCATCATTGACTGAGAACAACCGAATTCGTAAAAAAAGTACGACAGTCACAGTGGCTGCAAGTTATATGCTCCATTACCACTATATTTTGGAACCTTAAACGTTTTTGAAAAGGCTAGTATAGACAATCCTGTAATAAATTGGTCAACATATTAACTAAACCAGTTTGCATAAAAACATGTTTCTTAGATGATCTAGTTTTGAAATGTAGTTAGTCATAGCAACATGTCATGAAAAGTGAATAGATTCTTCATGAACTGGGTCAGAGCCATAGTGACTGGACTTTACATTATGTTAATCTGACATCTACATCTTCCAAAATATATAGGGTTAGTGTTACCTGGAAGTTTGACCAAAGAATTGATTTGATTTGGTTATTCCCTTCCAATACCTTTTAACCGCAACCCTAATAAGAACTTGAGCCTTTCATGATCATTGTTTAAACCTGGTGCCAGATAAAATTGAATTAATAAATTACTGCTGGTCGTTTCTAGTGAAAAACATGCCATCCAACAAGAAAATGGTATGCAACTAAAAGGTCTGGAGATGAAGCAAAATGATCTATAACACTAAAAATTGGCTAACCTGCCAGAATGTCCCTATACCATTCTAATTGTAAAGAATGATGCAGCTTTTAGATAACATAATCAACACGCCCAAGATTTAGAGCTCATCTAAATATCCCTAAGAATATGATTCAATAGCTATGGTCACACCTAGTACAACTTCTTGCTAGAGCCGTAACTCAAGAGAAGGAAACTCCAATTGCTAGAAGGAGGATACAGTTCCAACATCTAGCTATTTAAGAAGTGTACATTAGTGTTCTGTTTTAGTAGTGATCATGAAGAATGAAGTACAGAATAGGAGGTACAAAATTAGAAGATCAATAAACATAAATAGGTCGAGAAACGAAGTGATTATTTAGGGACCCTAACATACAATATATGGGTTGTTTGGTCCTCCACTTCAGATCTTAGAACCAAAAAAGATCTCTGGATAAAGGATGATAACCTGTATTGAATTTCTCTGGCAGAAACCATTGACTGTTCTACCTTAGGACATAGACATCAGACACTATTGAAATAGAGGAGACCGTCTACTCCACTGCTACCAGTACCCTCATGAATCTTCTGACATTTCCAGGGTTGAGGACCCAAACCCAAATGGACCTGGTTAACTGAACTAAGTGATAAATTAAAAACAACACTATTTATCACTTCTCAATCCACATCTACTCCAGTGCTACCAGTACCCTCATGAATCTTTTGACATTTCCAGGGGTGAGGACCCAAACCCAAATGGACCTGGTTAACTGAACTAAGTGATAAATTAAAATTAGCACTATTTATCACTTCTCAATCCACAGTAAACGTTTTTTCTGTAGTATGTTAACTCTTAAGTAAATTATGAAATTCATGAGTTGCATATAGATAGAAAAAGTAGCTTAAAGCAAATATGGAAAAGTAGGTAGCATTCAGTCTTAGTCTATACTGGTCTACAACCTACATGAAAAAATATTAGGTTTCCACCAACATAGGAAACCATGTGATGAAGCCTCTCCTTGAAGTGCAATGACCAAAATAGTCAAAAGGGACAGCGAGTAAACATACTTCCTTTTCTTCAGACAAGCTCGAAATATGATGACTTACCAATTTGGCCCAAATCAAACATGTTTTCCCTATTTTCCAAATTTTGGCCTGATTTTGCCAAAATCAGACCTATTTCAGCCATAAATTGACTCAAGCTAATCTAATTTGACCAAATCCAGAATTGATTCATGCTAATTTATCCTTTAAATGACTTAATTTAGGCTTAAAAGGCCTTAGAAACCCATATAATGCACATACTAGGTTGGGCGCCTAGTTTGAGACGCCTTGCCTAGCGCTTAGGACGCCTACTCTGTGCCTTGATAACTATGGTGTAAGCAATGTGCCATGATCAGACGGACTAAATATAGGTATAAAAATACTTACTTATTCCATTATATATGTAACCGACACAAAATACATTGACAACCTCTTGATTAGTGTGATTCACACTACCAACAAAACCCAGATCATCTAGGAATTTAACTCCTTGTTTGAGGACCTCTTCAAACTTGGTTGGTATTTTTCTAATCTCTTCCTATTGAACTGGCATATTCTAGTCCCAAACAAGATCAGAAATGCTACTATCATGGGTGACCCTATCACATATATGAAAATCAAGATGGAGATGACATCCCTAGGCGAAAATAATCAATAGTTTCAAACATAGGAGTCAGTTTGTAAAGATATAAGGAACAAACTTGAGTTTGGAATCTGTTTGCTCGTATACCATGGACATGTTCAAAACACAATTTTGTGTTTAGTTCCAAATTTCAAAGGAAACTGAATTTTGTGATTTTGCCTGTATATAGGTGCCCACAGTAGCATTGATATTCCTCTTGTCTGGCCGACTTATAAATTTTTGTGATCATTTTCACAAAGTATGCATGTTTATTTCATAGGTACATCTATGGTGAAAACACGATGAAAACTCCCAGTAAACATGCATACTTTGTGAAAATGATCACAAAAATTTACAAGTCAGCCAGACAAGAAGAATATCAATGCTACTATGGGTACCTATATACTGGCAAAAACACAAAAATTTAGTTTCCTTTGAAATTTGGAACCATCACAAAACAAAATGTTCCACTGAGTGCTATACAATGGTAAACGAAATACATGGATTGTTTGATTTTTAGAAGGAGTGTGAAGAGCAGTTTCGCAATTGCAAAGAGCTTCTACCCTGCAAAATCACACTTTGCACACTCAGTGCACCCAGAAAATAGAGTAAGATGCCGCTAGCCACTGTGTTTAGCTGAAGTACTATGTTGTAGATGAAGGTAGCAAATAGCAGACGTATAATTTCTGATTGTGGCGGAAGACAACTAAAGGCTAATTTGGTTGGATGTAAAACCAACCAACACGTGGGGTTACAAAATAGGAAATTGTTTGCAGTCAGTTGAAACTCAAATGTTTTCATCTGGTTCAGAGTAGATTGAACGGATCATGTTGGTTTGTAAATGTTTGGTTGATAGTAGATGCAATTCATATTGATAGTAGCAGCAGCCATCCTGGCAATGAAAAATTACCTTTCATATGACAACGAACGGAGCAGGAGGAAGATAATACAAGCCGAGATTGTGTCAGTACCTTCGATTTGTCGGAGATCAACCACGACGGCGTTCGTGCTCGAGGCTGAGGGCTTGCATCAGAGTGTCGGCCAAGGGTGTCAGGCTTGCGAGGGCGTCAGATTGTTGGGCAAGCGCTTGCACGCGGAGCAACGAAGGGCGGAGAGGAAACGACCGGTGCCGAGAGCGAAAAGAAAATGACCAGCGCCAAGAGGGGAGAACCAGCGGACACGCACGACGTGAGAGGGAGATGCCGGCCGAGGGCTTTTCTTTTTTAGAAAATCCAAGTCAGCCAAAATCAGAGTCAAGTGTACAATAAAATCTATGTCAACACTGCGATTGACAATAGCTTTGCTCCCTATTGAAATTTATAGCGCGCAGACGATTGCCCCAATGTCCACTATATTTGATGGTGTAGAAGAGATATAGTTAAAGGCCTTCTCCCTTCTCACGCTCACTATCAATTGAATGATCCGTGAAACACAAACTCCATGGCATGGAATCACCATAAACTCTATGGCATATCTATTAAAACCTTTTGTGTAAGTTATTCACATGTTTATATTCCATCCACATCCTAGGTAGTCACCATCCACAACTTTCACTAATTTGGCTATCATTGCAAGGTAAGTAGATTCCTCCAGTTAAACGGTGTAAAAGATTTTGTTCCTGGACAATAAAATCTCTTCTATAACTTCTGGAAACAATTTCTCCAACGGAATGGCAATAACTGCACAAAGGCATGTTTGTAACTATCCTCATGGGGAAACTGGAATCAACAGACACAGTCATGGCAAGCTTCTCACTGTGAGTGTCGACCAGTGCTTCCTTGTCTTCATCCAATATGTCGAGGACCATAGGCGAGGGGTCTGGTACCTGGCCTGCTGCTTTGGCACGCTTTATCATCTCTTGTAACACCTTTGAAAACAACAAGATCGCATTGTTTCTTCCTGTCACTGGCCGAGAACTCATGCACGACCCCATGAGCCACAACCCAGCTCTTTGCCAAGGGCTTCCCAGCTCCTCTGTCTGCCATTCTGTCCCTGAACCAAGAGGTGTCATCCCATCTTCATGCTGAGGTGTGAAGGCTTGACAGGAGGGCGAGATGTCCATCGACTGTTCTGGAGCTGTGGTCATGAGGCGCAAGCTCAAGAAGCTTAGTTGCAGCTTGGCCAGCCAGCTTGACATCCCCATGGAGTCTGCAGCCACTTAGAAGAGCACCCCAAACTGCACTATTGGGCTCCATAGGCATGCTTTCGATTAGTGACACTGCATCCTCAAGATTTCTGGCTCGACTCATCATGTCAACCAAGCAACAATAGTGTTGGATGCTCGGTTGGATCCGGAAGACGCACATCATCTGATCGAAGTAATAACGTCCCTCTTAGATCCTTCCTGTGCCACTACAAGCACACAGAACGGCGACATAGGTAATCCCATCAGGCCTCTCGCTGCTACCATGCCTGGAGCAGGCAGTTCTTCCCAGCATCTGGTGGAAAAGGCACAATGCGTCGGCACCACGGCCGTGCGTTGCCAATCCCATGATCAAAGTTGTCCAGGACTCAGTAGTTCTGTGGGGCATGCTCTCAAAAACCCTCAGAGCGTCCTCAATTTCCCCACACTTGGTGTACATGTTGATGAGCGAGTTGTCTAGAGACACCAGGCGACCACGGCGCTGTCTATCAATGAGAACGGCATTCATGCTCCTAGCATGGATTTGGCGTCCCATCTCCAAGTCTCTGACTACAACACATGCGGATAATGTGACAGTCAAGGTTACCTGATCGGCCTCCAACCCAGCTATCTGCATCCTGTAGAAGAGAACAATTGCTTTCTTGGACCACCTGGCCTGTGCATAGCCAGTAATCATTGTCGTCCATGAGAAAACATCCTTGTCAAACATTTCATCAAAAAACGTCAACGCCATAATAGTGTTCCCCAGCCTTACATGTGCAGCCATCATAGAATTCCATGCCTCAACATTCTTGTGGGGCATTTCGTCGAATACCTTCTGTGCCACTAACAATCCACCCGTGCAATCTCCCCAAGAAGATCGGCTATACATGTCGATCAAACTGGTCTGCACAAAGGTAATGGGCGCGAACCCCATTGTGATGACCTGACCATGGACCTGGTGCCCAACCATCGACAGTGTGCACCTGGAACATGCATTGAGCACAAACAAGAAGGTGTATTCGTTGGGGCGCGCGATACCATTGCTCCTGCTGAGTCGAATGTAGAGAAGAACAACCTCCGAGGGAAGCGAACTCTTCGACATGCCCCTGAGCATCTGGTTCCAGATGGTTAGACTCAGTTCTTTGGCATTTTCGAAGGACAAGAGCACGTGGGAGAGATCCCCAAGTTCGACGCATCTAGACACCAACTTGTGCAGGAGAGGGCTGTTCTGGGTGAAGCCATTTACCACTACCTGATTGTGGACCTGCAAGAGCTGACGCAAGGAGCCGTAGAGGCCCTGGAGCATCAGGTATAGGTGCCGAAGTAGCTTGCCACGGTGGAGTTGTGAAGCTGAAGCATGGAGCTGTGGAAGCCACGGTACACCTTCTGGTGAAGCCCATCTCTGCCCGCGCCGAACTATCACGCCGCGGGGAGTCACTGAACTAAAAGCGTCTCCAGCCGAGGGCTTGCGTCGGAGTGCCGACCGAGGGCGTCAGGCTTGTGAGGGCGTCAGATTGCTGGACAAGCGCTTGCACGCGGAGCAACAGAGGCCGGAGAGGAAACGATCGATGCCGAGAGCGAAGAGAAAATGACCAGCGCCGAGAGGGGAGAACCAGCGGACACACACGACGTGGGAGGGATATGCACACGGCGTGAGGGGAAACAACACATCTATGAAATGTGAAACAGTTTTCACAGAACAAGGGAGGGTTTATTTTTATATTTTAATTTTGATTTAGAGATGTTGTGATTTAGAATGGAGGGAAGGGTTATGAGATGGAGGGAAATATTTGGCATGACATTTTTCACGGGGTGATTAGTGAGTAATGTATCTATGAGGGATTAGTGTTCACATAAAAGGTCTAAGGATGTTAAAAACACGGTTGAGGGATTTGGCCCCATGTTTGAAGGATGAGCCCTCACAAATAGACATCATTATTCACGATTTGTGGTTCCTCACAAACGTTCTTCAAAAAAGGCCAAATTTTTTGTAGTGAAATTAGCATGGCATGTGAAAGAAATTAAGGGAGATGATCCATGTTTAATGAAGAAAATGTTGAATATGATGATTTACTTATTGATAAGTGGTTGAAAAACATAATAAAATAATAGAACATACCAAGTGTGATAAATAGTCATTAAGGAAGGAGTAATGAGATGTATTAGTAATGATGATTCCTATACTAATGACAAGGAACCTGAAATGAAAAAGGTAGAATGATACACAAGAAATTGTAACCTGCATAATGAAAATAGAATTGGTTACTTTTTTTTCTAGTGACCCTTGAAAAATACTACTATAGTATGGGAAGTGTGTTTCCCCTTTGTGTCTTTCCTTTCTAGGGCACAACTTTCAAGTGGATCATTGCCACTTGGTACATGTGGATTCACTACAAACATGAGGGTGGATAGTTTATTATAGCATAAGGTTTCTTGAACTATGGTTCCAAGATCATAACATTTGTGATGAATTTGCTTTTGATCCTTCCAATAATTAGGAAGACTCCTCTTATATGTCTTGAGATTTGTTATGTTGGTAAAAGTAGATGAGATAAGGATGTGAGTTCCTTATAGCACTCATGGTAATGAATCCTAGTATCCAAGATGTGCCAATAGTATGGGAAGTATGCGAAGGTTGGAGATTTTTATTAAAAGAATATTTCAAGTATTCCTCTCCCTTAGAGAGAGAGAGAGTTGATGATGACCCTATAAATGTTGTTAAAAAAGTGATTCTATAATGGTGTGTATGGTTCAATGATAGTTGGACAAGACCACTATCAAGGATAGATAGTTTGTTGGTCAATTGATATGTGATATCATGTTCCTTTAAGATAAACCTATGATCAAATATCAATGCATAATATTTAGATTGATTCACATAACCATGATGAGTTTAGAGTTATGTCCTATAGACTAACCAATGTACAAATAGAATTTATGAATAGGAGGAACAAAGTGTTCCAGTCATGTCATACAAGTTATATCAAGCTTTAAATGATGACATGTCAAAGTATATCAAATATGGTAAAAAATATGATCAATATTTATTCAAAAGCCTTAGGGTTGCCGAGCAGCAATATCTATGAGAACAAGTTGAACAAGAGTGAGATGGGGTTGATTAAATTTCCTTATGGGATAATGATATGTCTTTTAAGTAGGTTGTGTAAATCCTAGTAAGGTGAAGATAGTGTTGTTACTTCACCCATAACAAGGTTGACCAGGAATGATGCTTCCTTGTATGGAATGATAGCTGCCAACGTCAGCATTTCTTTCGATGCTGAAAAAGAACTGACAAGAGTCCTGGTGTCAGTGTATATAAAAAAAGGATGGATACATTGCCTTTTTTTATGCTTCAAGGAATGGTGTGGGACACATGCTATGATTGGTAAAAAGCTAGCAAGTACAAATTTTGAGTAATGTATGAATACAATAGATATAATTTTAGGATGATAGTTAGAATTTAAAGTTGAACATTACTACTAGAGTTTTACAGTTGACACAACAAGTTTCTACATTCGATATTGAGAATGTCTTCTTAGGTGGGGGTTTTTGTGCTAACCCAAGATGAAATGTGTATGAATGATGTGACATCATCATGATATGCAAGTAACCATGTGAAGGTAATAGAATGAAATGCAAAGGAAGTACCCATCTTTGTTTACCTTGGGTTTTGGGGGCTAAATCCCTGTTAGGGATTCATAGTTGTAAGGCCCCTAAACTTTCTTAATGAGTTGAATGAGCTTAACTATCATAATTGAATTCTTATAACCATAATTTAACCTTTTTTTATGCTTTGAAATCATAATACAAGCTTATGTTTCAAATTTGGTCCACTTTGGACACTGTTTGAGCAAGTTATGCAATTTGATGCACATTTTGGACTTTTCTATAATTTACCCAATTGAGAGGTTTTCTTTGCAATTTATCACTTGCATTATGTTACTTGGATATTTTCTCATCATTCTTGAGACTTTTGAGCCATGGGTCACCTATTTAAACCTTGGTTTGAAGGTGTTTTCTCCAGGGGTATTTTAGGGTTTACCCCTTCCCGGATGAGCTACCTTTAGTAGCTATCAACTAACAAATTATTTGATTGTTTGGGAAATTCGACAAAGGAAAGCTAAGAAAGTACATACACATGGTGGGGGATCTTCTTGTGTGTCTTCTTGTATATTCTTAATAAATTAAGGCCATGGACACTTGGATATATACTAGAACTTCAACTTTTTCTTTTTCTTTATCAAAGTTTCATATACTTATCCCCAAGCACCAAAACGAGCCATTTCCTCTCCACCACTTTCCTCCTTCTCCCAAAATCTTTCACCTTCTGTGCTGCTACAAATTTTTCTGTCCAAGGAAGAAGAAAGTGGGGATCCTCTTGGAAAAAGGATCTAGGGTTGTAATTGACTTCATTTTAGGGTTGAAAAAGCTTCCTTCTAGTGATCTTGAACTAAAAGAGTAAGAATTCCCTTATTTCCTAGGTCTATTTCTTTGTCATCCTTACTCATAGATTTATCCAGGTCTAAACATTGCTGTTCCATGGTAGAAATTGCTCTAAAGCCCTACCTTTCTTGCTCCTTATGCTTAAGGTTTGCTCATTTGATGAAGAAAGGTGCTAGATGGACGAATTCATAGCTTATTCTTGGATTTTCTACCCTACCTTCTTGATTTTTCTTCTGTTTGTGGTTTCATATTCTCATTATAGGCATGTTTTATAACTTGCTCCACGTTTATTGCTTACCATAAGCTTTCTAGATCATGTTCTTACTTGAAAATGATGATCCATGCACTAAAAAGTTATGCTTGACTTGGATTTCAATTTTTATAATGCTCTATGTTCTAATTTTAGTTATATATGAACCTGTGATGATGTGTATGCTATTCCTAAGGTATAACATGACTTGTATCAGGTTGGTTTGACAACCTATGATACTAATCACCTATCAACCAATGATCAATTTTAGGGTTTTAAGTTGATTTCTTCTATAAACCCATGATCTGATGATGGTACCATTGCAACAACCATATGGTGTTGTCTTCATGCCAACAAATGTTCATGATAAAAGGTTTCATATGATGGTGACAACCTATGGTCACCCCCTTAGGTCAGGTTTTGGATCAATTAGAAGTTTAATGATCAACCATTAAGTACCCTATTGAAGTTATCAATCAATGATGACATTAGCATAATATTTGTTGTTGATTAATGAATATAGTGTCGATCTAACAACCAATGGTGACTTAATGGTCACTATTGATGGTGTATCATATCTCCAAAATCTATAGTGAGTTAATCATATAGTTGTAGCATCAATTAAGCCTTAGATCAATGGTTTCTTGGGTCACTTGATACAATGGTCGAACCTATACTATAATTGATGGTTTTAACATATGAACTTGACCCAATGCTCAAGATCTAATGTTTATTACTCCAATAAATTGGAACGATGGATAATTTAATATGATTGGTCCTAATAATGTGATTTATATGGTTTTCTTTATATGATCAACTTAAAGAACTTGCTTGTTGACAATGGATGGCTTGTTTTAACTAAACAGTCAATTGTGGGTTTTACCCTACTATGAATGGATCTTTTTGTGTTGTTAATTAAGGGATTTATAGGGTTAGATGGTGAATTTTTCTAGAGCACAAATCAAGGACTTCATATGTGGTTTATCCAAGGTATTTACTTATGTAAACAACCAATGGTCTTACCTTTTAAACATGCAATGATTTTGGGTGACATTGTGGTATGGTGATATTGGTTGAATGATGATGGAAAAAATGGAGGGTTACCTTTAATAAGGTAGTCTTACCTATTAACTCATATTAATAGAAGGGATGATATTCATATTGTGTTGATATGTAACCCTAATGATGTATAGATTGTTATACCTAGCTTTTATATAACTAAATGATGGTAATTGGGTATGAATAGTCATTGAATGACTAATACAATCATGAAATACGCTTTTACTGTTGTTAAAACCCTAGTATGCTATAACCCTATGGTTACATCTTGATTTATGTGTGGGTTCATACTTGACAATAGTATGGAATGTGATGGTGATGCTTCACCTTATGCATCCATGATCCAATGGGGGTGTCGTGAGTTAGGGTTTGGGTATAAGTGTTTATTAGTAACATTGATATAATTTATCATGTTCAATCTAACTCTAATGCAAATAGATAATTATGAGTATTCATGTTTAACATTCTTATATGAAGGAATGATGGTGGAA
Organism: Alisma plantago-aquatica; assembly: GCA_963693085.1. Classification (NCBI taxonomy): domain Eukaryota; kingdom Viridiplantae; phylum Streptophyta; class Magnoliopsida; order Alismatales; family Alismataceae; genus Alisma; species Alisma plantago-aquatica. The sequence continues at coordinate 898,953,696 of OY856413.1, read as the reverse complement.
TAACTTCCTTAACAAGATCATAACCTTAATGTATTAATTAGTCTTTATCATAGCCACATGGTTGATACTTTCTTAATGTAAACATGTGCATTATGAATATGATGAGTGTTAATCATATCTAGATTCCTTGCATGTTGATGTAATAAAGGAATGTTCTTAATGTTAATATAACTCTTCTCGAATTGTTTATGAATATATCCTAGCTTATTAATGCAATATTGTGCTAATCTAGTGTATTATATGTAAGTGATGTTGTTGAACCTTGTTATAAGGCATAGAAAGATAATGATGATATTATAGGGAATAGTATGATGGTCTTAATGACCTTTGGGCATGGTTGAGCACTAAATAAGGTGTAATCCTCTTGTGTTGATAAGGGTTGATACCCTGTGATATTGTGAAAAGGATTTATATCATGTGATAGTATGATGGTCTTATTGACCTTTGGGCATGGTTGAGCCCTGAATGAGGTGTAATACTCTTGTGTTGATAAGGGTTGATAACCTGTGATATTGTGAAAAGAATTTATGTCTTGTAATAGTATACTGACTAGTGTAGCCTCATGAATGGCAAGTGAATAGTACCATGTGATGATGAGATGAGAAGTTATGTTTCACACACTTTATATCTTTTGAAGTTGTGATATTTATATGCTTTGTAGAAGTGAATTAGGGATTGTATGTACACTTTTTTGATGCAACCTTAATTCACCCAATTGGCATAAACAATCAAGTAAAACTCTAATCATGTAGTTCATTGTGCCATAGATCCATTTGAGTGTCAGAACTTTCTAGATGGTGAAATGAGTATTCCTAAGGTAAAATCAGAGCACATACTGATGAGTATGTGGGGTGCTTGTCATCCTGAATTCAAGTGTTTAGGGAGGATGACTGCAGTCATACCTAGCCCTCAATTTGAGAATAGTTGTGGTCATGTCTCGATGATTATATATATGACAAGATTGGAGGACAACTGCATTTGTACCTTGGATGGTAGGGTATGCATACCCACCTCCTTTAACTAGTGACGTGACATGTAACAAGGATGGACTAGGTTGTTAGCCGCTTGACCTTATGTGTCACCGTGGCAGACTCATACTGACTAGGGGCGGAGAAGATATTAGGAGTCTGACTCTTCCTAGATCTTGTATGGCACTGATTTCAACTTAGCAGTGGTCAGTTGGATTTTGAGTGGTATCCTCAAATTACTCAGGACATAATAAAAGATGTAATACAACCATATAGCATATCTATTTAGGGTTATACATGACGCTTCACATTGGATGATAACCCTTATTTGTTCTCTTTACATAAAGATGATTCTTAGAGTAATTAAGAGATAGTAGATATATTTATGGTGTAGATATGCTTAAGATTGTAGATGCATACATATAGTATTCATGATTATGTTGGTAACTATATTGCTACTGCTAATTATAATCATGATGCTAGCTATCTCATGTTGTTAGTTATGTTTAGCATTCTAGCCATGCCTTTATAACTAGAGATGCATATAATGCTAATCATGCTTATCCAGATAATTTTGCTTATGTTGTTAGCTCTTTTTATGATGTTGATATGTTCGACCTATTAGACATGCTAATGTTGTTAGCTATGCTTATGTGGCTATACTTATTCATAATGATAGAGATTCTATGTTACTAGACTTGTTCATGATGCTATATATGCATATTCTACTGAATTGTTTATATTGTCAACAAGATAAAGGATGATAGTCTGGCTAATGATGATAGTTATTATCTTCTCCTTTATGTATTTTGTTAATTATAAGTGCTGCTGAGCTTATTTGTTATATATGATTAAACTTCTTAACTATTTAATTACTTAAAATGTTGTAATCAATAATCATTATTGGAGGTTATATCTCTTGTTGGGACTGGGTCTCACCCTTTTGGTTCGCCACTTTCTTTAGGTAATCGGAAGTGACGAAAACAAACATGTCCGGTCTGGGCAGGAAAAGTTTGTATATGTTGCTCCAAACAAATTAGAATTTTTTTAGCATGTTAATGCTTATTTGTGAGGCATATACAAATATTTTTCTCCTATGTATATATGTTGTGGCTAAGGCGATATACCAATTTGTATCAAATTGTTGGCATAGTATGGATATAAGAAAGATGTTGGGCTCTTATGCAAATGTTTTTGAGTGGGTGTTGATGTTGAAATTGATTTTAATTTATCCATATTTTTGGTTATGTGATTAATTAGTGATTGATTGTGTTTTATGTTTTGAGTAATCTCGTTTAGTGTAACTGGTTCTCACAATTCTCAAGTATGAACCCACACATAAATCAAGGTGTAACCATCAAGTTATAGCATACTACTGTTTCAACAACAATAATAAAGTATTCCATGATTGTATTAGTCATTCAAGGACTATTCATACCCAATTACCATCATTTAGTTATATTAAAGCTAGGTATAACAAGATATACCTCATTAGGGTTACATATAACTCAATATGATCATCATCTCTTCTATTAATATGAGTGAATAGGTAAGACTACCTTATTAAGGGTAACCCTCCATTTATTCCATCATCATTCAAACAATATTACCATACCACAATGTCACCCAAAATCATTGGATGTTTAAAAGGTAAGACCATTGGTTGCTTACATAAGTAAACACCTTGGATAAACCACCTATGAAGTCCTTGATTTGTTCTCTAGAAAGAGTGACCATCTAACCCTAGACATCCCTTGATTAACAACACTAAAAGTTCCATTGAGAGTAGGGTAAAACCCACAATCGATTGTTCAATTAAAATAAGCCATCCATTGTCAACAAGTAAGCTCCTTAAATTGATCATATAACAGAAACCATCTAAATCACATTATTAGGACAAAAATATGACATTGTCCATCATTCCACTTTATTGTAGGAATAAACATTAGATCTTGACCATTGGGTCAAGTTCATATGTTAAAACCATCAATTATAGTATATGTTTCACCATTGCATCAAGTGACCCAAGAAACCATAGATCTAAGGCTTAATTGATGCAACAACTATATGATTAGCTAACCATAGATTTTGGAGATCTGATACACCATCATTAGTGACCATTCAGTCACCATAGGTTGTTAGATCAACACTATATTCATTAATTAGCATCAAATATTAAGCTAATGTAATCATTGATTGATAACATCAGTAGGGTACATAATGGTTGATCATCAAACTTCTAATTGATCCAAAACCAAAACTAAGGGGGTGACCCTAAGTTGTTACCATCATCTGACACCTTTGATCTTGACCATTAGTTATCATGAAGACAACACCATAGGGTTGTTGCAATGGTACCATCATCGGGTCATCAGTTTATAGAAGAAAACAACTTTAACCCCTAAAATTGACCATTGGTTGATAGGTGCTTAGCACCATGGGTTGTAAAACCAACCTGATCCAAGTCATATTATACTTTAGGAATAATATACACATGATCACAGGTTCATCTAGAAATGAAATCAGAACAACGAACATTACAAAAATCGAGATCCAAGTCAAGCATAGCTTTTTAGTGCATGAATCATCATTTTCTAGCAAGAACATGAGCTAGAAAGCTTATGGTAAGCAATAAACATGGAGCAAGTTATAAAAATTTCCTCTAATGTGTAGATGAAACCCCAAACATAAAAAAACCCGAGCCACCATGTAGCACCTTTCTTCATCAAATGAGCAAACCCTGAGCATAAGGAGCAAGAAAGGTAGGGTTTTAGAGATTTAGAGCAATTTCTACCATGGAACAACAAGGATCCAAACTAGATAAAGCTAGAAGGAAGTATAACAAAGAAATAAATGGAGGAAAGAAGGGAATTCTTACTCTGTTATGTCAAGATCACTAGAAGGAAGCTTTTTCAACCCTAAAATGAAGTCAATTGCAACCCCATATCCTTTTTCCAAGAAGATCCCCACTTTCTTCTTCCTTGGACAGAAAAATTCACAGAAGCACAGAGGGAGAACGAGGTTGGGAGAAGGAGGGAAGTGGTGGAGAGAAAATGGATCATTTTGGTGTTTGGGGATAAGTATATGAAACTTTAAGATAAAGAAAAAGAAAAAGTTGAAGTTCTAGTATCTATCCAAGTGCCCATGGCCTTAATTTATTAAGAATATATAAGAACACACACAAGCAGATCCCCCACCATGTGTATAGACCTGCTTATCTTTCCTTTGTATAATTTCCCATCCAATCAAATAATTCATGAGTTGATAGCTACTAAAGGTATCTCATCCGTGAAGGGGTAAACCCTAAAATACCCTTGCAGAGAACACGTTTAAACCAAGGTTTAAATAGGCGCCCCATGGCACAAAAAGATCAATAATGATGAGATAATATCAAAGGAACATAATGAAAGTGATAATTTGCAAAGAAAACCTCTCAATTGGGTAAATTGTAGAAAATTCGAAAATGTGAATAAAATTGGATAACTTGCTCAAACAATGTCCAAATTGGACCAAATTTGAAACTTAAGCTTGTATTATGATTTCAAAGCATATCACAAGGTTATATTAGGGTTATAAGAATTTAGTTATGATAATTAAGCTTGTTCAACTCATTAAGTAAGTTTAGAGGCCTTACAGTATGTGAATCTAATGGTCTGACTACATCATGCTCCCTGGGAGGATGCCCGCCTCCATCCTAAATGCCCAGTGGCGGCCAACACACGAGCTAATCACTGGATCCAACCACAATGAGGGTGAAACAACAACATAAGGCCCATAAAAGAAGTTTCCTAACCTCATTATGATAGTGTGAGGCAATTCATAGTCTTAGGCCGAGCGTGTGTGGCTAAAAGCGCTAAAGATTGAGGGAGCTTTGTCAAAGCAGTCATGGCTTCCAGTTAGTGACGAAGGGAGCTAGGATGTGGATGGGTGCATGAGAGAGATGGAAAAGGATGGGAAAGAATGAGGGGATCAAAACGAGAAGAAAGGTGTCATTCATTGGATCAAAGAGGTGAAGGAAGAGCTGAATGGTTGGTACTTCTATAGTGGCAGATGCCCTCTACAGACCAAGGAAGGAGAAGGTCCCGGGGACCCTTGGAACCCTGATCCCAAATCCAACATCAAAGTAAGCATGCACTTAGGGTAAGGAGCATGGAGGGTCTGTGGTAGGGTTGCGCTCCAACTTTTGGTCCCCAAATGGGCCATTCCAAAGTGGAAAAAGAACTAGATTTGACTTAAATCAAGGTAATAAAAGGATATCTTTGATATCTCATAACATGGGCTGTTATGGTCCAATTTAGGTGATGTTTGCACATAGGATTCACAATTGGATCCTCTATAACATGAAATATATTATTTGATAATGTGATTATATTGATGAGGTTCAAAATTAGATGCAAGGAGGTGATATAATATAGCATGATACTTAGTCCAATTTCTCTAAAGTGAGCCACATATCTTGAAATTAGTCATCGAGTTGATCAAATTGGGTCGGTTAACACTCTTAAGTAGTGTGATTTTAAATTTATTAAGTGAGAGGGATCTCTTGAAGAGTATGAATGAGTGCAATAGATGGAGACAGAACATAGGTTGTCACATCCTTCCCTCCTTCAAAGATATTTCATCTTCTAAATTTTTGTAAGATAATAATCAAAGGTTGAAGTTCATACGTTCATAATGTTTAAATGAACCACTTATAGGTTTCAAGGCATTATTCATCATGTGGTGCATGGATTTTTGTTATCATCAAGGTTGTACTTGTATCAAATCTACATGTCACTTGGTGCTTTATGTTTTCCTAACATCATATTGAAATTAGGGTTCCATAACCCTTATCCCTACTACAATATGATTTTTTCATTCTTTGGTATCCCTACATTAGAATTTTTGTTAATATCTTTGTATGAGACCAAGGTGTTTTATCAAAATCTATGTTAATTTCTTGAACTAGTATTTTCATCATCATGACTTTCAAAAGAGGTTATCATTGAATGTCTATTACATAATTACACTAGATTCCATGCATGTTTTAGTTTTTTTCCCCAAAATTCTACCAACTCTAATCAATTGTGTTCATTATTTTCATTTTATATTTGAAATTAATCATTGTACTCTATACCGTTTTAGATAAGATCTCAACGCATCATCATATCGAGTTCAACACTTCATATCTATATATTTTATTCAAGTTATGATTTGAAATTAGGTGTACATGATTAGAGTGACTTATCATACATACTCAAGTTTAACATAAGTGAGATTATTTACATAAATCATGGATTATTTGAGGAAAAAAATATCATTGACATCGAGGTTTTAGAATTATCTCACTTGTATCTCAATGGAGCTCCACAAGATCAAGCCACTCAAGCTAAGACATATCTATGCAAGGCAAAACATGATAACCACCAACATATACCCATACCAAACATTTACCCAACATACCAAATGAGAGAAACAACTAGATTCCTTTACATCAAATGATTAACTTGAGTATGAGGCTCATCATGGGGATCACATTTCATGTAAATCATCTTAGGTTCTTGGGATATCTCCCTCACCTATATAGAGACATCATATATTCAAATGTCTCAATCTTTAGGGTTAGATCCTTTCATAGGAAATAAAGAGTTCAACATTATTTAGGAAATGTGACAATAGGAAACTCAACTCATATACTTATAAGTATTATAGATAGGGACTCATTCTCATGTATTCATCATGCATATTTTCCAACATTTCACATATCTTGGAATTTAGATGCTATGATCTTCTCCAGTGGATGGTTGACTCATACCAAGAGGTCACCCTTTTCATATGTCGCAGGCTAGAGGTCCAACTTTGTAATGAGACTGAAGCCTGTTTTGGTTTCAAACCATATGTCAGATATCATATCTCGACATGTAGAAGACTAGGCACAAGCAAGCATGCGAACCCACTAGCTATGTTTATCACATCAACCAAGTAATATGTACCATACATGGTTCTAGGTCTAGATATGGTTTCATGGTCAAACTCTTCTTATATCATCAAGAATCACTTGCACCATCTTGAAAAATTCATAACATCACATTAACATCATCATAATCATCATCAATGTTATCATCATCATCAACTTAGGTTATCTAGGATACTACTAACCTAACCTTTATCATGTCTCTAGACAACACTAGAGACTAAGACGAGCATCTAAACACTCTAATCTAGACTGGTGTTACATGTATTTCTCTTAGGTTACATGGATACTGACTTCCTTTCTACATGTGGTAACATTTTTCATACGTACATATATACTGATATTTGAAATAGGTTTTCTCCAACATTGAAACAGTCGATGAAAACCACAATACTCCATTCAAACAAAACCAAAACAAAAAAAAGTTACCACACTCAGTAGGCAGTCCAGTACCATGAAGTCCAGAGTACTAGCAAGAATAATGTGTACACTTGTGTAGCTATCCTAAGCACATGCTACGAACATATGTCTAGGGTTAGGATAAGACCTCCCTTTTCTCACACTCCTGAACCCACAGCCCATACTATAGGATAGAAGGAGGATAAAATAAAGGGTTCTAAGGATTACACATGCATGTACCTAGATCTAAAACATCTCTTTTCTAACTTAGAGGCTAAGTCAACTTATTCTAGTAAGGACAACTCATTAAGTTTCTATGTTTGAGATGTAAGGTGGGTTTAGTTTGTGTTTCATGTGAGTCATGTTTGGTGTAGTTATTGTTCATGCTATGATAACATCTGTCACAGAACCATTTATTACCCAAATCCTAACTCCAAATGACTATAAAGTCAATAGAAATAGGACCTAGGTGTTCGTCCCTAGCATGGTAATAAAAAAACATGAATTTGGAAGAGTAAAGCTTATCATACATGAAAAAATAAGAAGGTAAAGGAACCAACCATATCTCAACATTCAAAAATATTATGAAGAAATGTCTTTTCATTACAAGATTTTAGTTACATATTCAAGAGTAAATTTTTACAACAGTTCTCATGTATACTAGGGATCTTACAACAAGTACACCTGACATAGATCACCAAGCCCAACAACATCTATCCATCTTAGAACCTATAAAATACATGAACCAAGGTGGGTCAAGCACATGATGTGTTGAGTACAGGGCTAAAAGATACATATACGTAATCTTTGCATACTTTGAAAAGATTTGTAGAAATAAATGAACAAAAATAAACAAGTTAAGTATTTCAAAAAGTGAGAGTGCATATGTTACATCATTTTACTCCAATTATACCAAAATCATCATATATCATAAGGCCTTTGACGAACTTCCCATTGGAAAGGTTTGTAAGGGTGCTTAACATTAGCTAACCCTTTTATTGACATGGTCCACCCTATCATGAAAACTCAAGTAGGACTCCCAACCTTGGGTCCTTGACCCAAGAATACATGAAAGTGCACAAGGATTGTATAATGGAGTTCTATATTATGATTGCAATTTATAAAATAATGAATGAGACAAACATCAAGTATAATACTAGAATACAACATGGCAATATTTGAGAAAGTAAACAAGCATACATATGTATCACATTTCAAACAAGAAATCCATAGTCATATAAATATTTAAAGCCCATACTTAATTCAGAGATTTCATAACCTATTTTTACCATCTAGATCTCAAGCAACACCTGGTTAAGCATAAGATTGCATACATGCATTAGATTCTCATCATTAACCCTATTTAGCTTCATTTTAGGGTCTTTGTCCAGGTTAGGTAACAAGTTTCTTAATTACATGTGTGATGGTCTTTTATTGATTTAGGGTTCATAATAAATGTTGGGTTTGTGTTTCAAGTCATTTTGAGGTTCCATTTATCTTGCACGTTAATTACTAGAATCATGTCACTAACTTGCATTTTAGGGTCAACAGACACATAATAGGGCAAGAAGGGCCATAGTCCATCATGTCAAGAGTCGTAAGCATAAAAGATGGATTAGTTTAGTAAGGTATGGACATAATAATCAACATTGCAATATGGGTGGATGTCCCCTAGGGTTTAGGGATCATATTCCTAACCTAGGGAATCAACATTCTTACATACATTCAAGCCTCAATATAGTTCTGTGATGACCTGAAATTTGAGGATTATGATACCCAACACCGTATTTGAAGTTCATTAATTTCCTTTTTGGTTGATCACAATTTGAGGTTACTTATATCTAAAAATGATGCAATCGACTCAAACATATGATAGTCATTCCATCAAATGATAAAGAACCAATAGTCAGAGTCATTATGTCCACAGAAACAATGAATGTGATATATTTATCAAACTTGAGTGCCATTGGATTAACCATACATTTAGCGATTTACATAGAGGTAAATGTTTGAATAATGATCCCTAGGATATATTGTGGTCATATAAGTTTACAAATACAGTTCAAATGACAATTATATGAAACTTTACTACACCCTAGATCTGATGTCTTTTTGAGAAACTTTTTAGCAGTACAAACTTTGGTTTTTGATTTGAAATAAGTAGACATAAGTTTCATACATCCCAATGTCACATGACATGCTTGTGGTTGTTGTATTAACGCAAACTGTAGTCCATGGATAAAGAGTGCGGGACACATCCTAGGTCACCCCTAACCCCCAAAAAGGGTGGAACAGAACTAGATGAGGTGTCTTTAGATCCGATGAGGTAGGATAAGAGGATCTCGTTAGTGAAACCATGATCTATGCAACACTCTAATAGATGCCCTCTTCACTTGACGTTGAAGAACCATGGTGTCCAGAGACCACAGTTCCCACCTTCTCCAGCATCCATCGCAGGCCATCATCTCATGCCATGGTGTCAACGCAATCCAATAGCTGTTGTAGCCTTCTTCTAGTAGGTTTCCGCAGGGTGATCTCCCTAAATGTAGACTCCATCATGACAAAGAGGAAGATGGTGTCGGGCAGGATAGCTTGGGTGTGTCCACCCAATTTTCAGGCAAGAGACTGTGAAGAGGAAGAGCAACCTGAGGTGGATCACCCATGCCAGAGAAGTTCCTAGCAGCGATGCTCAAGGAATCGGGCGGAAGTGGATGCACACAAAGGGAAAGGATGCTACAGATAGAACAATGTTGAGCGAGGAGTGAGATCAGAGTCATTACGCCTCTTTTTAGCAGTAGCAATAGTCGTCGGCGGTGGCAAACAATGCAAACCACCACTCAGAGGGCGAGCTTGGTCCAGGTTCCCTGCCAATAGCCAACACCAAGATCTGCAAAGCTCTACCCTGTTGCACCTGTAGGGAAATCTCCGACCTCAGTGGTGAGGCTCCCTTTTGCCTAACAACCTCCCCTGATGCCAAAGGCCTCCCCAAAGTGGTCCTCAATGGCGACAAGCTCAGATTGTCGAGGTGCTATTCCCAGCCACAGTGGATGGCTTTGTGACAAGGCTTCCTTGGGCTTTCACCTCTGTCGGGGATGAACTTTAAGATTAGAAGCTCGCAGAGAAGCTTCAGAGCTAGTTTGTGAAGACAGGGAGGCCACAATGAGTGAAACCCCAATCCCACATAGCCTTCTCCGCCTTGGATCCAATGTGGAGACCGACATGGCGTTTCTGGCGACTCGCCACCTTCATGAATGACCGTCGTGGTTTGGGGTTCCTCTGTGAAGGTGTTGGACTCGTTGTTTCATGTTGGAGAGGGGCATATGCCTATCAATTGCTCACCAGAGTCCCCTCTCATAGCGGCGCTCGCGCATGCGCTATCGGCCCTGGGAACTCTCGCGTGAGTGAGAATGAGTTGAGCCGAGGATATAAGACTAGGATCAGAGCTCACAGGTTGTCCGGTTCATTTTGGGCCAGCGTGAGCTGAAGGAAGTGCTGGGTGCGTCCTCCTTCAGAACAGGATGGCCAATCTTTGAGCACCACCTCAAGTGGTGGGTCCATCACATAAGGTAAATGATATGTAATTCTCAGAAATAGACTTAATCTTGCACAATTGGTTATAAATAGCTCCCTTGGCCTAAACATACCCCAAAAATATCCCCAGACTCAAAAAAAAATCCCCTATATCACTGGACCCTTATATTAGTCTTTTGAAGCACAACTATTGATGATATTCAATTTAGGGTGAAATGCTTCTTTTGGGTTCATTTAATTTGTATAATTAGCAAATGATGGATATAAAATACAAGAAAAATATTCTTGGAACCCTAATACCTCATAGAAACCATAAGTAGACTCTAATCTGATATTAATGCCAAAATGTTATGTCTTTCCTTATTAATGAGCAAATTAAATCTTTTAAACTCTTTTTAGTTCTAGAAAACAGACCTATCATCGGAAAATTATGAAATCTGAAAAAGACCCTTAGAATGACATCTGGATCACTATAAAAATACCAGAGACACATTTTTGATCAGTAACACCTAGATTTGTCCAAACCCTAATTTGGACCTAAAATTACCAAGAATATGATGTACATATATTAATGATGAATATTTATTATTAATCAGGTGATGACCATATATGTAGATGATCTAGAATGTAAATAGGAATCTCTGAATTCAGGTACGTGGGTTTTTATTTAAGTATATGACTATGGTTTTCTTACTTGCAATCATGATATGTATGTATGCTCTCTTCTATTTGCCAATATTGGATGTAGTAGCACTATATAGTACTCGATGTTTTATCACTTGTAAACATAAATGATAAGTAGATGCTTTGTAGTTATTTAAGGTGTTCATTATCCCCCTTACGAGGGAATGGATTAATGTTGGCTAGTACACCTCCCTAGAGCACACGGTGTATGGGGAGTTTCCCTAGAATACTTGGTACACGGGGATGGGCCCAGTATTTATGTTTTGGTACTAGTCCACCTTGATAATGCAATTCATCTAGGAAAATGACTTAAATTGGCATATTTCTCTTAATAAAGAAGTGTTTTCTATGATTTTCTTTCCTTCTACAAATCTTTTTCAAAATTATGAAAGCCATAAATATATGTATCTTTTTTCCCATGTACACAACACCTTGTGTGTTGATTTGTTGTTTCACGTATGTTTTAGGTTCAGAGATAGCATGGGAGGGAAAGTACAGGATGTGAGCAAGTTGTACAGGTTGTGCCTATTGTGTAGATCCTAGTTTAGCATACATGTTCTTAGACTGTAGAATCTTCATTCAATATGTAACTGTAAATCATTTTGTAATAATTCGTATTGTATAAATATCCATGTTGAATGTTGAGTATGTTATTGTTGTATGTTCATGTATTCGTATTATGCTTCCGCATCGCTTTTTGATATGATTGGATGATGTTTTTAGATTCTAACATCTCACTCCCAATAGGGTTTGGAGAAATCAAAATCCGGGGACATCACAATTGGTATCAGAGCATGAACAATAGCTACACCTAATAATTGCTCACCATGAAATATAAAACTAAATTTCACCCATCACTTGAAATCCTAGAAACATAGTAAGTTGTTCTGTAGGAATATGTTTTGACTTAGCCTCTAGGTTAGAACCTAGATGTTCGAGAACTAGGTTTAGACAAGTGTGTGAAACCCTTTCCATATAGAGCTCATATGTATTGGGTAGCTATACTAGTCTACATCTCGTTCTCACCATTTCACTAGGTGACATGACACTAGACTATCTACTGTGTGTGGGACACTCGATTTTGCTGATTTGGTTTTGTTTTCCAGTCGGCTCGAGCCTCGACAGTTTTCTCTGACGTCTTCTTTCTCAGAGGAAAACTATATAATATTTTATTAAATATATGTAAATATAAAATGTGTCCCTCACACTGGAGAGTAGTTAGTGTTCATGCAATCTAAGTGAAAGCGAGTGACATCAGTCTAGAAGAGAGAATAGATCTAGATTTGATGTCTAGAGCCTCATAAGGTTATGTGATAGATAGATGGACAAAAGAAAGATGAAGGAAATAAGTATATAGAATCTTATCTAAGTTGATCTATGATGGCATAAGTTCCTTATTAAGATTTGAGTTGTATATGAGCCGAATCCACTCTTAGAGGATCTATGCTAAGTCGTGATGATGAAAGTGCATTCCCTTTTTCTACTTAAGATAAGCTAAGTTAAGATAGAGATGAGTGTGCATGAGCCTCAAGCTCTTATACAAGGAGGATGTCTAGTGGTAGGATGAGATATGTGGTGAACTCTAGAGAGAGTAAGACCCACAGGGAGAAGGTCATAGGACCTAGCCTCCAATATATGAGATATGTGTTTAAAAAAAAATCCTACACTAGATTACTCTTGAGTGTTGTGTTGAGTCCTTATGCATGATTCAAATCTATATGTGAGAATTGGGTAAAATAAAAGGATGGGTAGATGACCCATATGATAAACTCAATTCTTTGGCTGAGTTAGGTCCTAGCTAGAGTGACATATTTTGAGAATCTCATCATTAGTTGCAAGTGAGGTAATATATGAACTCCAGTTATGAGAGTATGATGCTTTGTGCAAAAGATACTCAAAATACATGTTCTCCCTTCTTCCTCTCTTTCTTAATATATGATGATAGAAACCTCACTTGAGCTATATAGATGATTTATATATGAGGACTCACTCGTATAAGCTTGACCTATTCTATATCCCCCCTATATCATACATGTAGTACCCAAGATTGAAATCATGATAAGTTTGACTTTAAAATATTCCCTACCCCTTCATATGAAACACGAAAGATATGATGTTGAGATCATGGGATACACTTAGTATATTATCTTTTTTCCCTTACATAATACATGCAAGACATGCAAATTTGAACTCATGAACTTCATATAGAGATATTTTTTTTATCATAGGATATATGATCAGAAATATAGTTGTAACTTTGATCCTTCTCAATGTATGCTTCTAAGTTGAGTATGAATATCACAGCACAAGGTGAAACCCTAATGGTCAAACATGTTACGTAAGCCCTTCTTAAGTAGAAAAATTCTAGTATCAAGGATGAAGATAAATCTCCTCTAATTCTAAAATCATTGTAAGATGTTAATGATGATAGAATTGAATGATCTGAATATCATGGCATATAAATGAATTCCTCTTGAACTTTAAAAGTATAAACAATACATGTACCCTTAGGGGTGATGTAATCCTAAGATATCATAATGTCATGTTATGGCTAAGACATTAAGCGATGCTTCCACATATATGAGGTGGGGTGGACACACCCAAGAATCTCTAGACCCTAAGCTGACAACTTAGAGTACATGCAACTATGGCGGTCTTAGAACCTAAGCAATGATGATGTATATGAAGTTGAACTCCTAAATAGCCTTTAAGAATGAGATTAGTTGAATTTCGAGGAAGAAATTCCATATTAGGTGGGATGAATGTGATGACCTGGAATTTGAGGATTATGATACCCAACACCGTATTTGAAGTTCATTAATTTCCTTTTTGGTTGATCACAATTGGAGGTTACTTATATCTAAAAATGATGCAATCGACTCAAACATATGATAGTCATCCCATCAAATGATCAAGAACCAATAGTCGGAGTCATTTTGTCCACGGAAACAATGAATGTGATATATTTATCAAACTTGAGCGCCATTGGATTAACCATACATTTAGCGATTTATATAGAGGTAAATGTTTGAATAATGATCCCTAGGATGTATTGCGGTCATATAAATTTACAAATACAGTTCAAATGACAATTATATGAAACATTACTACACCCTAGATCTGATGTTTTTTTAGAAACTTTTTAGCAGTACAAACTTTGGTTTTTGATTTGAAATAAGTAGACATAAGTTTCATACATCCCAATGTCACATGACATGCTTGTGGTTGCTATATTAACACAAACTGTAGTCTATGGATAAAGAGTGCGGGACACATCCTAGGTCACCCCTAACCCCCGGAAAGGGTGGAACAGAACTAGATGAGGTGTCTTTAGATCCGATGAGGCACGATAAGAGAATCTCGTTGGTGAACCCATGATCTGCGCAACACTCTAACAGATGCCCTCTTCACTTGACATTGAAGACCCATGGTGTCCAGAGACCACAGTTCCCACCTTCTCCAGCATCCATCACATGCCATCATCTCATGCCATGGTGTCGACACAATCTAATAGTTGTTGTAGCCTTCTTCCAGTAGGTTGTCGCAGGGTGATCTCCCTAAACGTAGACTCCGTCATGACAAAGAGGAAGATGGTGTCAGGCAGGATATCTTGGGCGTCTCCACCCAATTTTTAGGTAAGAGACTGTGAAGAGGAAGAGCAACCTGAGGTGGATCACCCATGCCAGAGCAGTTCCTAGAAGCAATGCTCACGGAATCAGGCAGAAGTGGATGTACACAAAGGGAAAGGATGCTACAGATAGAACAACGTTGAGTGAGGAGTGAGATCAGAGTCCTTGCGCCTCTTTTCAGCAGTGGAAATAGTCGCCGTCGGCGTCGAACAATGCAGACTACCACTCAGAGAGCGAGCTTGGTCCAGGTTCCCTGCCAATAGCCAACACCCAGATTTGTGAAGCTCTACCCTACTGCACCTGTAGGGAAATCTCCGACCTCAGCGGTGAGGCTCCCTTTTGCCTAACAACCTCCCCTGACGCCAAAGGCCGCCCCAAAGTGGTCCTCAATGGCGGCAAGCTCAGATTGCTGAGGTGCTATTCCCAGCCACATAGGATGGCTTTGTGACCAGGCTTCCTTGGGCTTTCACCTCTCTCAGGGATGAACTTTAAGATTAGAAGATCGTGAAGAAGCTTCAGAGCTAGTTTGTGAAGATAGGGAGGCCACAATGAGCGAAACCCCAATCCCACATAGCCTTCTCCGCCTTGGATCCAATATGGAGACCGACATGGCATTTTCGGCGACTCACCACCTTCATGAATGACCGTCGTGGTTTGGGATTCCTCTGTGAAGGTGTTGGACTCATTGTTTCATGTCAGAGAGGGGCATCTGCCTATCAATCGCTCACCGGAGTCCCCTCTCACGGCGGCGCTCGCGCACGAGCTATCGGCCCTGGGAACTCTCGCGTGAGTGAGAATGAGTTGAGCCGAGGATATAAGACTGGGATCAGAGCTCACAGGCCGTCCTGTTCATTTTGGGCCAGCGTGAACCGAAGGAAGAGTTGGGTGCGTCCTCCTTCAGAACAGGATGGCCAATCTTTGAGTGCCACCTCAAGTGGTGTGTCCATCACATAAGGTAAATGATACTTAATTCTCAGAAATAGACTTAATCTTGCACAATTGGTTATAAATATCTCCCTTGGCCTAAAAATACCCCAAAAATATCCCCAGACTCAGAAAAACATCCCCTATATTACTGGACCCTTATATTATTCTTTTGAAGCACAACTATTGATGATATTCAATTTAGGGTGAAATGCTTCTTTTGGGTTCATTTAATTTGTATAATTAGCAAATGATGGATATAAAATATGAGAAAAATATTCTTGGAACCCTAATACCACATAGAAACCATAAGTATACTCTAATCTGATATTAATGTCAAAATGTTATGTCTTTCCTTATTAATGAGAAAATTAATGCTTTTAAACTCTTTTTAGTTCTAGAAAATTGACCTATCATCGGGAAATTATGAAATCTGAAATAGACCCTTAGAATGACATTTGGATCACTATAAAAATACCAGAGACACATTTTAGATAAGTAACACCTAGATTTGGCCAAACCCTAATTTGGACCTAAAATTACCAAGAATATGATGTACATATATTAATGATGAATATTTATTATTAATCAGGTGATGACCAGATATGTAGATGATCAAGAATGTAAATAGGAATCTCTAAATTCAGGTATGTGGGTTTTTATTTAAGTATATGACTATGGTTTTCTTTCTTGCAATCATGATATATATGTATGCTCTCTTCTATTTGCAAATATTGGATGTAGTAGCACTATATAGTACTCGATGTTTTATCACTTGTGAACATAAATGATAAGTAGATGTTTTGTAGTTATTTAAGGTGTTCATTATCCCCCTTACGAGGGAATGGATTAATGTTGGCTAGTACACCTCCCTAGAGCACACGGTGTACGGGGAGTTTCCCTAGAGTACGTGGTACACAGGGATGGGCCCAATATTTATGTTTTGGTAGTAGTCCACCTTGATAATGCAATTCATCTAGAAAAATGACTTCAATTGGTGTATTTCGCTTAATAAAGATGTGTTTTCTATGATTTTATTTCCTTCTGCAAATCTTTTTCAAAATTATGAAAGCAATAAATATATGTATCTTTCTGCCCATGTACACAACACCTTGTGTGTTGATTTTTTGTTTCACATATGTTTTAGGTTCAGAGATAGCATGGGAGGAAAAGTTGTTAGTATGTATGCCCATAGAGCAAGTCATATGATGATTGTAATTTGATACTTTGTAAATGATTTGAATAATAATAAAGGCAATTTCCAATCTATATGTTTAAACTATTTATGAGATGATGGTGTAACATGATAGATGTCTAAAGAATTGTTTTACTCAATGATGTATGCTTTTGGGTTGAGGACCTAAACGATGAGATCATACGAATGTTAAGAGTATACATTTTTGTTTAGTCCCTAGTCGGTTGTTATTGTGGAAATAACCATAGACAACAATAACACTGAACACTAGATTGTGTGTTGGTTGATGACAGAATCTCATTAGTCATGATATAGTGATATCAAACCAAGCACATAGGTACTTGTTAGAGAACAAGGTACTAGACAGACCCACCGTGAGAGTGACACATGGAACCATGACTTGGTACTCACAGTTAGCTCTCACAGTGATTGTGGTGAGTGTGATTCTTAGAACTAAAATCACTACACTCAACACATGTCGTTGGGTACACTTTGACATCATCAAACGCAGTCCTGAAACATGGGTTTTTATAAAGGTGATGATTGGGTGGCTTTGACACATGGGGCTTTTGAGGGGTGAGTGATAGATATGGGATTTGTCCCTCCTGAGGGAGTTTGATATCCTTGGCCACTTGATGAGTAGGATTGAGAAAGGCATGCACATGCACGTTTGAATCAATATGTGATATTGATGTCACACACATCACACCCAGTCTGCTCTGAGATCAAGGAAATGAATGAATGTTGACAGGATGATTGTTCCATGCCTTGAGTTCATTCTGGATATCAGTGACAAAGGAATTATACACTCATTATAACACCATTCATGGATTGTAGGATTGAAAGTTTTTATCTAACTTTCTATCTCACTTGGGTAGCACTGATGTGTGACTAGGCACCGCTCTTTGCTTATGAAGTCATAAGTGTTATGGACTCTCACTGCCAACGTGAAATGGACCTGTAGGTTCACACACGTATGATTTAACCTGGAAGAGGAGTTTTGTCCACAAACAATGTTTAGATTTATTACTAAACGAGTTTAGTAGTTCAATTAAACAATCAATCAATCGATAGCTCAATATCATAATGTTCAAGGTGTTGGACGCATTGATTGGAGTATCAGATTGATTGAAATTGCAATTGACTGATTCTGCACAATCTGCACTCCCAACCGATCGGCTCATGTGATGAACCAATCGACTGAGCTTGGTGAACCGGTCGGCTAAAGTGTTGAGCCGATCGGATCATGGTCAGGGTGAAACGATTGCTTCAAGTGTTGAAACGATCGATTCAACTGGTGCAACCGAGCAAGTTGGGAAAGTAGGATTGGTGAGAATTTTCCTTGTGTTTCATTTGCCCAGTTTGATTGGAACAAGGATTGGTATTTGATACCAATTAGTAACAAAAGAAGGAAAGTCAATTGGGAACTGATCAGGACCACCAACCGACCAGTTCAGGAATGAACCGATCGGTTCATGGGTCCCAACCTATCGGTTGAGGAGTCAATCGACCGGTTCAAGTCCCCAACCGACCATTTTAGTTGTGAAATGATCGGTTCAGGTTGCGAGTTGGTTGCTTTTGTTGAAAATCTCGAACCCTTCTACTCCTGCTTTTAGTCCCATATTGCCAGGGACAGAGAACCCTGTCCCATGACCCGACTATATATAGGGGTATTAGGGGCTTCTCAAAGTACAACTCATTGGAAGCCGGTTGCTCTGCAAAGTTTTTGTTCTCTCTGGTTTTGGTGACCGAGAGATCCCGAGCAAGTGCTACCTGAAAAAGGAGGCACAACAAGGGAAAGACAACTACAGTTGCAACTGGTAGCAGGAGAGTGTGTTGGCGACTAGTACATCAACAGGAGGGTGCAACTCCTTCCGGTTCCTTATGTGACAAGGAGATTGGAGTTCCAGGCGGTCCGTGTGGACGACTGCAGAGGTGGTAGACCTCTGCCACTCGGAGGACAACTGTCAATCCCGACAGTCCCGGTGAGACCAGGAGTCTTCAGTCCCGATGCGACCAGGAGCTGTACAGACACCGTCCAAGACCGGAGGTGAAGACCGCGCAAGGCGCGAGGTACTGTCGTCGAGCAAGCCTTGTGTAACATCCGGGCCCACTGCCCTAGGCTCTAGTAGAGTTTCAGGAATGACGACTGGCCCCACAGACCGCCACTAGCCTTAACTGTGCACTTTATCCACACTCATGCGCAAGCCGGGGTCAACTTCCTGACTGGTCACCCATCCTAGTACTACTCCAAGCCGAGCACGCTTAACTATGGAGTTCTTTATTGATGGGCTCCCGGAAAAGGAGGTGCACCTTGGTGATATGGGTAGTCCAATCATTCCTTTTAAGATCATGTTATCCCAGGCCTCAAATCCTAGGATGTTACAATGTCCCCCAGTTAGACTCTTGACGTCCTCGTCAAGTCTCAACTATATGGCCTCATAATCTTTCCCCATTTTAGTGTAGACCCAAATGTCCCATGTACACCCAGCTCCCGACCACGGCTACCAACGCAAGGGCAGCTCCATCAACTTGGATAGCCATTTCCAACATGCCTAGACTCTACCAGTACATGGGCAGCTCCATCAACTCGGATAGCCCTTTCCAACATGCGTGGACCGCACGACTCAAAGACTGGCATGCCACAGGCCCATGTGGGCCCCACCTACTGGAGGGGAATTGGCTCTGATACCATTTGGGATTAATTGGACATTCGGTTTGGGAGTTATGAATTTTGGAAATATCCCTAAAGTAATAGGATTTCATTAAATGTCATGATTTAACAGTTCTAATCGAAATAATCTGAGTCATGGATCTTGGATCCTAGGGACCACAGTCATCGTGCTCCTTGCGCCTGAACAGGCAAGTCAGGGAGCAATCCCGATTTCTTCTACAACACATCTTTTCCTCTCTGATCCACATCTTTTCCTCTCGAGACAAGGTATGCATCCACAAACGATCTTTCCTATTGTATAGATGTTGATGTGATTCCTTTTGTTCTGGGTTTTGGGGAGAAAATTTTTTGTTTCCCTACTTCTCTGCCTCCTCTAAAACCCAACAGTGGTATCAGAGCCACGTCAACTGTTCTATATTTTAGGATTATCGATATGATCGATTTTGGTTTGTTGCCTTTATTTATTGCATGTGATGTGAATAATATCGGCTTTATGCATGTCCAATCCACAAATCCTAAATATACATATATGATATGTAATATTAATGCACTTGATACGCGTCTCCCTTAAACGGGTTTTGTGGTAGATGTGTAGCATGATTATGGCCTATAAAACCCTATATATGTGTGTGGTTGTAAGTGGTTTCTTGCATCTCGATTTGCACACCGATTCCCCTTCTCCTATTCCTGATGTAACTCAAAATAATTCGCAAATTATTTTCATACCTTTGCTCCCCCTGAATGTAACTCGAGGTTTCACAATTAAATTTTAAATAGGATAGTTTTTATTTCCTGGTATGTCAAAGTATGGCGGATGACCTGACGACGCTTGGGATGATCGGTTCAAGGCGTGAACCGATCGGTTGGTGATCCATACGGCCGGTTCGAGGAGCGAGAGGAGCGGGTGGCGACCTGATGAGATGCACGACGACCGGTGAACCGATCGGTTGGTGGCACCCGAACAACCAACCTGATGGCAAGTCGATCGGTCATGGAGATGAGCTGATCAAACCCAGAAAGGCAGGCACATATTTCATCTTGTACAGGTTGCATGTGATATAGACCTAGATGACCGTGATTCCTCTTGGCTCGAGGAATCACAATAGGATGGCCATAATCATTACTTTTATCGTTTCGCATATTTTCTGTGGGATATAGCATGTATATGATACGTACTATATATTGTGGTGATTGGATATGTATATGTATATAAAAACCAAATCCCTCATTAAATATTAAGTTTTAGATGCCTTCCAAATGCGACACACGTGAAAAGCTTGATCGACCAAGTGTGGGCATGCCCTAGCGTGGTGCACCATCTATCTCGTGGAAGCGTGAAGGATGAATGTGTGGGTCTGCCCTAGTAGGGTGCATATTCATCGTGTTGGCTTTGGGTCGGACTTAACAAGGTGATTTAGATGGGATCTAGTACCTTGAGGCATGGAGATGATCATGGCAAAGACTTGCATATGGCATCTTTCAAGAGTTGCATATGATGCAATTGGCAAGAATTTCCTACCTGAGAGATCTGAGTTGTGGGTGATAGCCCTAGCTGGTCCATGGCTCAGAGGATTTCAGGATCTTGGCCTACTAGAAGATTGTACGCTGCAATCTTCAGAATAGATGGTGAGGGCTATCAATTTGAGTCAAAATAGTGGGAGTGGTAATTAATTAAAGGCCTAATTAACTATCGTCAAATTTATTCAAATCAAATCAAAAGAAGTTTTGACAAATGCAAATTTTCTCTTGTAGAATGGCAAAAGAATCATCTTTTAAAATGGGCAAAATAATTGAGAATAAATTCCATAACTGGTTGAGGATTGTGAGAAGTGTTCTACACAATCCAGATATACCAGGAGCCTTAGAATCCACTCTATGTACGCTTAATGCGTTGGTGAAGAAGAAAGAAAGTTCATTGATAGAGATCAATGGAACGAAAGGTAAGGGAGAGAAGGGTTCTCTCGCCAAACCAATTTCTTCTACATGGAGAGGATGGAAGGAACAATGGAAGAAGAAGTTAGAGATAGAGATCTCCACTTCTGGTGTATACGTGATAGAGATTAACTTTACTACTTCTTCATCATGGGTACTTGATACCGGATGCGGATCTCACATTTGTTCAAATGTGAAGGATCTTAAGAGAAGTTGGCCTTTGGGGAAAGGAGAGGTTGAACTACGTGTTGCCAATGGGGAAAGAGTTGCCTCCAGTGTGGTAGGAACCTATGAGTTAACTCTACCAAGTGGGCTAATAATAGAGTTGAAGAACTGCTATTATGTACCTACCATAAATAGGAATATCATTTCCGTCTCTTGTTTGGACATATGGATTTGAATTTCTTATTAAGAATGGAAAATGTTCCATTTCTAAAGATGGGATCTTTTATGGCAGTGCCCCAATGTCTTATGGTCTATACTTGATAGACTTGGAGACAAGTGTATACAACGTAAACACCAAAAAGTAAAAACTCAACAACTAAAAAAAACATATCTTTGGCATTGTCGTCTAGGGCACATTAATGAGAAGCGCATTTCTAGACTCCATAAAGATGGTTATCTAGACTCTTTTGATTATGAATCAATAGAGACATGTGAATCTTGTTTGTTGGGCAAGATGACCAAGACTCCCTTTTTAGGTAAAGGTGAGAGAGCTAGTGATCTATTAGGACTCATACATACTGATGTATGTGGGCCTTTTAGAACTAATGCCAGAGGTGGGTATCAGTACTTCATTACCTTTACTGATGACTTCAGTAGGTATGGCTATGTGTACCTGATGAAACATAAATCAGAAACCCTTGAAAGGTTAAAGTATTTCATGAATGAAGTACAGAACCAACTTGGTAAAATTATTAAGGCACTTCCATCCGATCAAGGTGGAGAATACTTAAGCCAGGAGTTTGAGGACCTTCGCCGAGCCCGTGGTATTGTATCACAGTGGACTCCACCTGGAACACCACAGCATAATGGTGTGTCTGAAAGAAGGAATCACACATTGTTGGATATGGTGCGATCAATGATGAGTTTTGCTGATCTTCCGATTTCTTTCTGGGGTTATGTTCTTGAAACCGCCGCGTTTACACTTAACTGTGTGTCATCTAAATCTATTCAAAAGACACCATATAAGATATGGTATGGGAAGCGTCCCATTTTGTCTTTTATGAAGATTTGGGGTTGTGAAGCTTACGTCAAGAAAATGTTTCCTGATAAGCTTGGACCCAAATCTGATAAATGTTATTTTGTTGGATATCCCAAGGAAACAAGGGTATATTACTTATACCACCCTACTGACAACAAAGTGTTTGTTGCCAGGGATGTTGTATTCCTAGAGAGGGAATTTATTTCCAAAGGAAGCAGTGGGAGGAATATAGAGCTTGAAGAGGTTCAAGCCCAACAATAAAACATTGAACCGGTAGATGCACCATAGGAAAATGCATATTCACAAGGTGTTGTGAAATCTCAATCTCCTCAGGTAACACAAGGACCTCGTAGATCTAGTAGGACCCGCCTTGAACCTGTAGAGGTTTGGATACCTTGTAACTCAGGAAGGTGGTGAGTTGATCATAGATGATGATCCAACTTCCTACATAGAGGCTATGGAGGGACCAGATTCTGAGAAATGGCTTGAAGCCATGAGATCCGAGATGTTATCCATGTACTCCAACAAAGTATGGACTTTGGTGGAACCACCCGAAGGGGTAAAACCCATAGGGTGCAAGTGGGTCTTTAAGAAGAAGACCGACATGGATGGTAATGTGCAAACTTATAAAGGCAGATTGGTTGCGAAGGGATTTCGACAAGTTCAAGGTGTTGACTATGACGAAACCTTTTCTCCAGTTGCCATGATTAAGTCCATCAGGATTATGCTTGCTATTGTAGCTTATTATGACTATGAGATTTGGCAGATGGATGTTAAAACCACATTCCTTAACGGGAATATAAATGAGGATGTTTACATGACACAGCCTGAAGGTTTTGTAGATCCAAAGAATGTCAATAAAGTATGTAAGTTGCAAAGGTCAATCTATGGATTGAAGCAAGCATCTCGGAGTTGGAATCTTCGATTTGATGAGGAAGTCAAAGTGTTTGGCTTTATTCAAAATGAATATGAACCTTGTGTGTACAAGAAGGTTAGTGGGAGCTCGACCACATTCCTCATATTGTATGTGGATGACATACTTTTGATGGGGAATGATGTCTTAGCCTTAGAGAAGGTAAAGAATTGGCTTGGGAATACTTTCTCAATGAAGGACATAGGAGAAGCATCCTACATTCTAGGAATTAAGATCTATAGAGATAGATCTAGAAGGCTTCTCGGACTAAGTTAGAGCACGTACATCGACAAAGTGCTGAAGCGGTTTAGCATGGAGAACTCAAATTTAGGAAACATCCCCATGCTACATGGAGTCACCGTCTCTAGAGCTCAATGTCCCCAATCTTGTGAAGAGAGGGAGCATATGAATAGGATCCCATATTCATCAGCCATCGGATCCATCATGTACGCTATGTTGTGCACACACCCAGATGTCTCATATGCTCTCAGCATGATGAGTAGGTACCAGTCATATACCAAGGATGCTCACTGGACAGCCGTAAAGAACATCCTTAAGTACTTGCGAATGACTAAGGATCACTTTCTTGTTTACGGTGGCGAGGAAGAGATGGTTGTAAAGGGTTACACCGATGCAAGCTTCCAAACCGATAAAGATGATTACATATCACAGTCAGGATTTGTATTTTGCCTTAATAATGGAGTTGTGAGCTGGAAGAGTTCCAAGCAAGAAATAGTTGCCGATTCTACTACAGAGGCTGAGTATATTGCTGCTTCACATGCAGCAAAGGAGGCTGTGTGGATCAGGAAGTTCATTTCTGAACTTGGTGTAGTTCCCAGTAGCTGTGATGCAATTGAGCTTTATTGTGACAATAATGGAGCTATTGCACAAGCTAAGGAGCCCAGATCACATCAGCAGTCCAAGCACATACTGCGGCGCTTCCATCTCATACGAGAGATCGTATAGTGAGAAGATGTGAAGATTTGCAGAGTACCAACTGAAGACAACATAGTTGATCCACTGAATAAGGCCCTTTCTCAGGAGAAGCATGATGGTCATGCTAGGTCACAAGGTTTGAGGTTCCTTGGTGACTGGCTCTAAGTGCAAGTGGGAGTCTGTTGGTATGTATGCCCATAGAGCAAGTCATATGATGATTGTAATGGGATACTTTGTAAATGATTTGAATAATAATAAAGGCAATATCCAATCTATATGTTTAAACAATTTCTGCGATGATGGTGTAACATGATAGATGATTAAAGAATTGTTTTACTCAATGACATATGCTTTTGGGTTGAGGACTTAAATGATGAGATCATATAGATGTTAAGAGTATACATTCTTGTTTAGTCCCTAGTCGGTTGTTATTGTGGAAATAACCATAGACATCAATAACACTGAAGACTAGATTGTGTGTTGGTTGATGACAGAATCTCATTAGTCATGATATAGTGATATCAAACCAAGCACATAGGTACTTGTTAGAGAACAAGGTACCGGACAGACCCACCGTGAGAGTGACACATGGACCATTACTTGGTAGTCACAGTCATCTCTCACAGTGATGGTGGTGAGTGTGATTCTTAGACCTGAAATCACTACACTCAACACATGTCATTGGGTACACTTTGACATCATCAAACGCAGTCCTGAAACATGGGTTGTTATAAAGGTGATGATTGGGTGGCTTTGACACATGGGGCTTTTGAGGGGTGAGTGATAGATATGGGATTTGTCCCTCCTAAGGGAGTTTGATATCCTTGGCCACTTGATGAGTAGGATTGAGAAAGGCATGCGCATGCACGTGTGAATCAATATGTGATATTGATGTCACACACATCTCACCCAGTCTGCTCTGAGATCAAGGAAATGAATGAATGTTGACAGGATGACTGTTCCATGCCTCGAGTTCATTCTGGATATCAGTGACAAAGGAATTATACATTCACTGTAACACCATTCACGGATTGTAGGATTGAAAGTTGTTCTCCAACTTTCTATTTCACTTGGGTAGCACTGATGTGTGACTTGGCATCGCTCTTTGCTTGTGAAGTCATAAGTGTTATGGACTCGCACTGCCAACGTGAAATGGACCTGTAGGGTCACACACATAGGATTTAACCTAGAAGAGGAGTTTTGTCCACAAACAATGTTTAGATTGATTACTAAAGGAGTTTAGTAGTTCAATTAAACACTCAATCAATCGATAGCTCAATATCATAATGTTCAAGGTGTTGGATGCATTGATTGGAGTATCGGATTGATTGAAATCACAATTGACTGATTCTGCACAATCTGCACTCCCAACTTATCGGCTCATGTGATGAACGGATCGGCTAAGCTTGGTGAACCGGTCAGCTCAAGTGTTGAGCCGATCGGCTCATGGTCAGGGTGAAATGATTGCTTCAAGTGTTAAAACGATTGATTCAACTGGTGCAACTAAGCAAGTTGGGAAAGTAGGATTGGTGAGAATTTTCCTTGTGTTTCACTTGCCCAATTTGATTGGAACAAGGATTGGTATTTGATACCAATTAGAAACAAAAGAATAAAGTCAATCGAGAACTAATCAGGACCACCTACTGACCGGTTTAGGAATGAACCGACCAGTTCATGGGTCCCAACCGATCGGTTGAGGTGTCAACCAACCGGTTCAAGTCCCCAACTGACCATTTCAGTTGTGAAAAGATCGGTTCAGGTTGCGAGTTGGTTGATTTTGAGGAAAATCTCGAACCCTTCTACTCCTGCTTTTAGTCCCATATTACCGGGGACAGAGAACCATGTCCCATGACCCGCCTATATATAGGGGTATTGGGGGCTTGTCAGAATACTACTCAGTGGAAGCTGGTTGCTCTGCAAAGTTGTCATTCTCTCTGGTTATGGTAACCAAGAGAGCCCGAGCAAGTGCTACCCGAAAAGGGAGGCACAACAAGGGAAAGACAACTACAGTTGCATCTGGTAGCAGGAGAGTGTGTTGGCGACTAGTACGTCAACAGGAGGGTGTGACTCCTTCTGATTCCTTGTTTGCCAAGGATATCGGAGTTCCAGGCGGTCCGTGTGGACGACTGCAGAGGCGGGAGACCTCTGTCGCTTGGAGGACAACTGTCAATCCTGACAATCCCGGTGAGACCAGGAGTATTCAGTCCCGGTGCGACCAGGAGCTGCACAGACACCGTCCATGACCGGAGGTGAAGACCGTGCAAGGTGCGAGGTACTGTCTCCGAGCAAGCCTCGGGACAAGGTATGCATCCACAAACCATCTTTCCTATTGTATAGAGGTTGACGCGATTCCTTTTGTTCTGGGTTTTGGGGAGAAATTTTTTTGTTTCCGCTGCTTCTCTGCCTCCTCTAAACCCAACAAAAGTACAGGATGTGAGCAAGTTGTACAGGTTGTACCTATTGTGTAGATCCTAGTTTAGCATACATGTTCTTAGACTATAGAATCTTCATTCAATATGTAATTGTAAATCATTTTGTAATAATTTGTATTGTATAAATATGCATGTTGACTGTTGAGTATGTTATGGTTGTATGTTCATGTATGCATATTATGCTTTCGCATCACTTTCTGATATGATTGGATGATGTTTTCGGATTCTGACATCTCACTCCCAATAGGATTTGGAGAAATCAAAATCTGGGGACGTCACAAGTTCATATGCCATTAGGGGTCAAGATATATATTATATGGGACATCTACATCAAGAAGAACACATGGTAGTATACTTCCTCATTTAAGAGGGGATGTAATATGATTACAGTTCACATTGAGAGTAGGGAACACGAAAAGAAAGTAAGTCATATGTGTCACACTAGGTCACCACTAATGGAATTAGAGTTACACGTAACATCATAACCTAGAATAGGGAGATCTTGAACATTAGTATCTTTGAAATTCATAGGGATATTAATTTAAAGGATTTAACATATTTCATTTCTACAAAGAGGCTAAGGTCATTATAAGAATCAAGTGTAACATGTATCATCATAAAAGGTTAACAACAAAACAATACTTAGTGTCATATGTTACCACCATAGAAAAAGGAAACTAGGGAAAGTTATTAGAGTCATGAGGCGTGACATAGCTTACTAATTTTAAGGTTGATTAGCATTAGTCAACAACAAGATGCAAGATTGTCAAGTTGGGGTAAGGTATATCATTTTTAGTCAAATTACAAATCACTTATTTGCAAAAGAGTCATTTAAGAGTATTAAGGTTGATAGGACCTTCACTAGTTCAAAAGTGTATAAAAGTTATAGATATGATCATTAGATATGTAAAGGTGCATCAAAGGTCCAAACTTTATCACAACAATGTATTAAATGAAGTCAACATGGTCGAAGATCACATATTTAGAAAAATAGGTGAATAGGAAGAGGACTTAGAGTATAATAATATGCTCATGTTGTAGATCATTTCTAGAGGATCATTTTGATATATAATATTTCTATATTTGGCCTTAGGAGTTGGGAGATATCATGTGTAGAACATTTGTATTAAAAGACTATAGTTTCGACCAAGGGTGTTACCAAGAATTATTTGATGATCCATTGTGTCCGTTGATCCTTGATCTAACAATTTTTGGGCAGCAGACTATTCGCTTCTCTTGGCTGCATTCCACCTTCACTGCGCACTAGCATGACTCGTGGGACCGCTCACCACATCCCTTTAGCATTTGGGTGATGTCCGTGGCCGCCCATCACTCTCACTCTCCTCGTTGAATGGCTTCGACACCTATTCCCTCTGCTAGCCATCGAATGTGAATGCAATGGTCCACCTCCATCATTCTCCCTAGGAGGATGCCTACCTCCACCCTAGACGCCCAACGATATCCAACACGTGAGTTTCTCACCAGAGCCAACCACAATGAGGCCAAAACAACAATGTATGGCCTAAAACAGAAGTCACCCAACCTCGTCATGCTCGTGCAAGACCATTTATAGTTTCAGGACAAGCGTGTGTGGCCATAAGAGCCAAAGATCAAAGGAGCTTCATCAAAGAATCCATGGTTGTGAGTTGGTGAAGGAGAGAGATAGGAGGTGTCTAGAGTGCATGGGAGAGAGGAAAAAAGGAGGAATGAATGAAAGGATCGAAACGAGAAGAAAGGTGTCATCAATTGGAACAAAGGGGCAAAGATGAAGCCAATTGATTGGCACTACTAAAATGGCAAATGCCCCGTATGGACCAAGGAAGGAGCAGGTCGTGAGCACCCATGTATCCCCGAACCCAGATCTATTGGTTGAGAAAACATGTAGTTTAGGGTTAGGATCAAGGAGGGAAGTGAAAGGGATGTGTGCCACCTTTTGGATCCCAAATGGGCCAGTCCAAAACAACAAAAGAACTAGATTTGACTTAAATCAAGGTAATACAAAAAGATCTTTGGAATCTCATAACTTGGGATACAAAGGTCTGATTGAGGTGATTCTTGTGCCATTGGATTCACAATTGAATCCTCTATAACATGGAATATATGGGATATTATAATTATATATGAGGTTCAAAATTACATATAAGGAGTTGATATGATATATCATGATACTTTGTCCAATTTCTCCTATTAGAACCACATATCATGAAATTATTCATCGAGGTGATAAAATTGGGTCATCAACACTCTTAAGTACTATGATTGAAATTATATCGAGTGAGATGGGTTTCGTGAAATAGGAGAATGAGTATAATAGATGGAGCAGGAATCCAGGTTGTCACAAAACTAGTGGAAGAAACTAGATGGAGCAACAAAAGGCTAGCAAAAGATGGAGCAACAAAAGCTTCAAGTCATTGTTGTCTTTATTGAAAGAAATTCTTCCTAAAGGCAACAAGCTTCCAATGTCAACATAAGAATTAAAGAAAATAATGTGCTCAATGGAATGGAGGCTAAGAAGATACAAGAATACATGAATGACTATGTGTTATTTTAAAAGGAGTATATCCATTTGAAAGTTTGAGTAAAATGTGTGGTGTCAAGGTATAAAATGATCACTTCGGGGAAGTCCAAAACTAGAACTTCTACCAAGGTGATGTGATATCTACTAATAATACCACAGTTGCAATGCTTGTTTGCCTATACCATGGATGTAGAGAATTTAACATGGCATGAAGAGGCAAACTTAAATAATGAAGGGAACCTACGACATGCGCCTGATTCCCCTCAATGGAAGAATATCAATTTATTATACCATAAATTTTGTGAAGAAGTCAGGAATCTAAGACTTTGGCTTTGCACCAATGGGATGAATACATATGGGACATTCAACAGCCAACATAGAACTTGTCCTGTTATGATTGTTATATACAATGTTCCTCCCTAGTGCTGTATGAAAAATGAGTATGTCATGTTGTCATTGTTGATATCAGGCCCTAAACAACTTGGCAATGATATTGAAGTTTATCTTGAACCTCTGACTGATGACTTAAAGAAATTATGGGGAGAAGGTGTGATGACATATGATGCTTTGCAAAGAGGGAAATTCCATTTGTCTGCTATGTTTTTCTGCACTATTAATGACATCGTAGCATATGGCCATTTGTCTTGATATAGCGTAAAAGGATCCAAAGCATGCCCTATATTTTGGGATCTTCCTTATTGTAGTTCTTTGTCAGTTAGGCATTGTATAGATGTCATGCATGTCATGAAAAATATAAGTGATAACATCATTGGTACTCTGTTGAATATACCAATTAAGACTAAAGATTGCATCAATTCTAGAATTTACCTATGTGCAATGGGCATAAGGAAAGAATTAACAAAAAAGGTTCATACTGATAGAAAAACATAGCTCGTACTCATTACATGTTGTCTAAATAGGAGAAGAGAACTTTTTGTGAGTACTTACTCAATGTTAAGGTACCACAGGGATACTCTTTGAATATCTATAGATTGGTATCAATGAAGGATCTAAAGATGATATGTATTAAATATCATGATTGACACCCTCTAATGCAGCAATATTACATGTGTCTATTTGATCTATATTATTGAAGAATGTAAGGTTTGTAATCACCAGGCTTTGTTTCTTCTTCAACACTCTAGTCAACAAAGTTAATGATCCTAAGAATCTCGATAAGTTGCAAAGAGAAGTTCTCATTACCCTATGCCATCTTGATATGTATTTTCCTCCATTCTTTGATATCATGGTACATCTTTTTGTCCATTTAACTAGGGAAGTAAAAATGTTTGGACCAATCTTCTTACATTGGATGTATCCTTTTGAATGGTACATAAGTGTTTTTAAAGGTGATGTTTGAATATGTTATCGGCCTGAAGGGAGTATTATTGAGGGTTATGTGGCTAGGGAGGTTATGGAATTTTTCAATGACTTTTTGAATTGTAATAAAGCTCCTAGAAATGACAAGAATATTGATCCCTATTTTGAAAATGGACTTTAGGAGAATGAGTGAAACAAATTAGTCATGAGTTGTCGGAACAAGAACAATTATATATTTTACACAACATCAACGCAATGAGTATTTATATCATTGAAGATACCAATTTTATCAAGACAAAATATCCTAGACCCAATTCTATGTGGCTTGTAAGAGAGCATAATAAGGCATTTATTAGGTGGTTTATAGATAAAGTCTTATGTCAACTATCCCAAACACCAAATAATGTTGTTGAAAATATCAAATGGATCACCTTTAAACCAAAATTGAATCTTATGTCTTAAGAAGGGTTCGACATAAATAGATTTTCATACTGAACAAAATCTCAATATGATAACAGTGTCATCCAAAGAAGTGGATCCACCCTTCAAGTGCCTTCATTATATTATTTGTCATCATTTTTAACTGATACAATTGCCAATGTTATGATGTGATCATTTCAAATAGATATTTCCTTTTTATAAAATTATTTATGTTCATTCTAAATAGTGGTATCTGTATTAGTGATTGGGCATGTGGAACATCTGGAAAGACTGTGATTTCCTTTGATCTGAGAGTTGGACATAGATATGATTCAACAACCATTTCTTGAATCATATAGCTAGTTTATTGAGAGATAATACTTCAGTTTCTTGGCTAAACCGCTATATGAATTGTTTGGCAAGTTTATAAATGTCGAAGCACAAATGAATAGGGAAAACCACATGATGGTGATCAGCAAAGGAGAGTCTAAGGGAAAAGGCAAAGCCAAGAATAGTTTTGAGGCTAAGTTGAAGTCGAGTTATTCTACGCTCAAGATAAGAAGAAGGGTAAATGCAAAAGGAATACACCATTTTCACTTAAGGGAACAATGGAAGATGAAGAAAGGGATGTATATATATACTTACAGTATATATGTTATTGAGACTAAATTTTCCACTTCTTCATCTTGGGTATTGATACATGATGTGGATCTCATTTTTTCTCAAATGTTCATGATCTGAAGAGAAGAAGACCTTTCAAGAAAAATGAGGTAGAACGATGTTTTGCTAATGGAGTGAGAATTTCTGCCAGTTTAGTTGGAACCTATGAGTTATATCTTCCCAATGAGCTTGTACTAGAGTAAGAGAAATTTTATTATGTACCTTCCATTATGGAAACATCATATATGTATCTTGTTTTGACAAGAATGGATTCAAATTTCTAATAAAGAATGGTTGATATTCTATTACTAGAGATGATATGTTTTATGGAAGTTCCACAATGTCCTATGGTGTATATACTTGTTGGATATGGATACAATAGTATATAATATAAATACAAAAATGCCAAAACTTGATAACTCAAACAAGAAATACCATTGGAATTGTCGTCTAGGGAAAATAAATGAGAGATGCATTTACAGACTCCGTAAAGATGGTTAATTGGATTCTTTTAGTTTTGAACCATTAGAGACATGTGATTCTTATTTATTGGGCAAGATGACAAAAGCACCTTTCATTAATAACAATGAGATATCTAGTGATCTATTATGACTCATACATACTGATGTATATTGACGTTTTAAAACAAACACCAGTGGTGGTTACCAATAATTCATTGCCTTTATTGATGACCTCAGTAGGTTTGGTTGTGTGTATTTGATGAGACACAAGTCGGATACCCTTGAAAAGTCCAAGGATTTCATGAGTGAAGTACAAAACCAACTTGGTAGAGGTATTAAAGTGCTTCAACCTGATCGAGGTGTTGAATACATAAGCCAAGAGTCTGAGAACCTTCTTTGAGACTATGGTTTTGTACAACAATGGAATCAACATGGCATGCCACAACATAATTGTGTATCAGGAAGAAGGACTCATACCCTGTTGGACATGGTGCAATAAATTATGAGTCTAGTTGAGCTTCAAATTTCATTCTACAGATATTCTTTAGAAACCATGTTGTTTAAACTCAACCTCTAACCTTCTAATTCAGTCCAAAAGACACCATATGAGATATGGATAGGGAAGCGTCCCAATATGTCTTTTATGAGGATTTGGGGATGTGAATCTTATTTAAGGAAACAATTTCTAGAAAATCTTGGACTCAAATTAGAAAAATGTTATTTTGTTGGATATCCCAAGGAAACCATGGGATACTACTTGTATAATGCATCTGACAACAAAGTAGTTGTTTCCATGGATTTTGTTTTCCTAGAAAGAGATATTATTACCAAAGGTATTAGTGGAATAAAACTAGAAATTTTAGAGGTTTGAGACCAATAAGAAAACATTGTACTTGTAGAGGTACATAAGGAACAAGGAGAAATACATACTATTTTGGAATCTCAACTTCCTCATGTAACACAAGGACCTAATAGATCCAGTAGGACACACTTTGATTCTAAAATATTTGCCTATATTGTGACTTAAGAAGTTGATGAGTTGGTCATAGATAATGAGCCCACAACCTACCTAGAAGCTATTGAGGGATGATAATCTGACAAATGGCTTGAGGCCATGAGATTAGAGATGGACACCATGTACACTAACAAGGTATGGACCTTAGTGGATCCTCTTGAAGGAGTAAGCCCATAGGGTGGAAATGGGTCTTCAATAAGAATACTAAACAAGATAAAAATGTACAAACCTATAAGGCAAGATTAGTTGAAAAGGGTTTCAGACAAGTTCAGGGTGTTGACTATGATAAAACCTTTTCACCAATTTCCATGGTTAAGTCCATCAAGATCATGATTGCTAGTACAACTTATTATGACTATGGGATGTGGAAGATGGATGTTAAAACCACTTTCCTTAATGGGAATATTCTTGAGGATGTGTACATGACAAAACTTGATATTTTTATAAATCAAAATAATGCAAGTAAGGTATGTAAGTTGCAAAGGTCAATCCATGGATTGAAGGAAGCATCTAATAGCTGGAATCTTTAATCTGAAGAGGCAGTCAATGAGCTTGGATTTAGTCAAAATGATCATGAAACTTGTGTTTACATGAAGGTTAGTGGGAGCATAGTTTTTTTCTCATATTGTATGTAGGTGACATACTATTGATGGGGAATGACATCCATACCCTACAAATGTTAAAGAATTGGCTGGGAAGTACATTTTCTATGAAGTATTTAGGAGAAGCATCCTATATCTTTGGAATTAAAATCTATCGAGATAGATATATAAGTCTTCCCCAGCTAAGACAAGATACATACACTATCAAGGTGTAGAAAATGTTCAACTTGCAGTAATCAAAGAGAGGGAATCCTCCCATGTCCAATGAAATTATTGTCTCCAGAGCCCAATTTTCTTGTTCTTGTGAAGAATGTGAACACATGAGTAAGATGTCATACTAGTCTGTAATTTGATCTATCATGTATGCAATGTTATGCACTCATCTCGATGTCTTGTATGCTTTGACTATGACAAGCAAATATCAGTCAAATCCCGGTGTAGTATTGTACGTCATTGTGCTAGATTAAGTTACCGGACTAATTGATATGACTCATATTTGTACTAGATCATATTTGTGCTTATTCTTGATTTTAAAGTTATATATTAGTTTACTACACTAACTTGATACTAGACTGGCTCAAATAAGTTAACAATAAATAAAAGAAATATAATGCATTCTTGATGTGGCTTTCTTACTGTACAGACAAAACGTCTAGACAATACCAACATAAACGAGTATTTGATAATGGATTTGGTAGGATAAATAATTTTGGTATCGTATTAATTATTAACTCATCCTTCATTGTAACATGTAAATGTACAAAGGTGAAGTATTTTGGAGTATGTAATTATAAGGTCCCTGACCTCCGTTTTGGGTTTCCCCTATTTGCTTTACCTAACCCTGGTGTTTAGTTGCTTGTTAATCACCTCCAGTGGTGATTAGGGTTTGTTTGTGCCTTATTTAGGGTTGGAGGTGCTACTTTCAAATAACCCAAGTTCTAGGGTTGATGAGAAATTTTGTCACCTTGAGAGATGTATTCTCTCTCCTTGCATCCTCTAGAGTTGAGAGGATGGGTTGGGCTTGTTGCTTAAGTTGTTTTCGGCCTTGTTGAGCCTTGATGGGCCTTGCTTTGCGTTGCTTTTTCTTGTTTAGGGTGTGTATCATTCTTTGGTGAGCTTGAAGCTCTGTGTCGCTCAGAGGGTTGTGTCACCCAGGAGTGTGTCACCCAGGTGGGTGTGTCGCCCATGTGACCTAGCTTTGGTTGTGCCACCATACCTTAGACAAGTAGCTATCCCTTGTAGATGGGTGGCATGGCATGTTGTAATGACCCCGCCTCCCATTAACCCCCAATAAAGGGAGACAAGAAGGTCAGAGTCATTATCCCAATTAAAATGATCAAAGGTTCGACAAATAATCAATAACAATTATTAAATTCTACCAACTATACTGAAATATGTTAAAAATAAAAACTTTGCATATCTTTTGAAAACTGGGATTTATAAACTTTTATCCACATGGATACTAATCCAACTAATCCTCCTTTGCACTTTAATTCTCATTTAATTCCACATATGCCACTTTACTATTTGTTCTTTGATGTACCTAAAACACCGACAAACAAAACGTCGGTCAGCATAAAGCTGGTATGTGGGGGAAACAATAATCGTGCAACTATAATAACATTGTAATCAGCCAATTATCATTTAACAGCCAAGATTACATTTTAAACTATACTACTCAATCCTTACCTATCCCCTATCTCTGTGTTGTCCCTATAGTGGACTGAGATACTACCTCTCTCTAGGTAGATCCTTATTAAACCTCGCATGATCCTACCTAACAGGTAGATCAATATCTAGGGTTGTGTCGCATGGCACTACCCATAGGTAGCCCAATCCATGATTCAAGGTGACTTCATAGACCTACCCCATTGGTAGCCATATACTAAGTCATTCAATGACCTGATGGACCTACCCCATAGGTAGCCATGTCCTAGGTTAGTCTATTAAGCTACAGAGGGGACTAGGATGTGAGTTACTAGGCACATATCTTATGTGATAGTCATATTCACATTATAATTTGCATGAATTAAATTCATCCAACATTTCATTCAAGCCACGATGTAAACATTGATAAAATCCTCGAAAAACTAATGCGGGATAATCATAAGCATAACCACATACATGTTCAGTAGATTTCTCAAGCTAATATCAAAAGCAACCCAAGCAAGTAGTTCAACGACACAATCAAGAATCTTGAAAAACACATGTACTCCATTTATTACACACTTTATAAAGATTCTTTCTATTCAACTTCAAATTGCTTCATAAGGTTTCCGTATCCATTTTAGGGTTTCATTTGCAATTAAGGTTTTACTTCATTTACTATTTTAAATGCTAATTTTATACAATTACTTACAAACCCTAATTTCAGATTAAGGAACAATTATACATTCATTAAGCCTCTTTTACATTAAATTTACCATTTTTATCCTTTTAATACATGACATGATCATCATGCTCATTTATCATCAATTCATAGTTTATTATGGTCTAATTCACATACGAACTCTATTTGTCATTAATTCCATCTTTATCCATTAGAAAATCCCTAATTTCCATATTAAGGGTATTTATCTATAGTTAGGAATCTTTGTACTTGAAATAGATTAGAACCATCATATCTCAGCTTTGTACATGAATTTGACCAATTAAAATCATTAAGGATCATAATTACCACAGTTAGGGTTCAAGGTTCATTAAATCATATGGAACCCTAAATTAATCAAATTATCCATTAAGACCACCCCTTTATATCTAATATGCCCTTTTTATTAACAACATGTTAATATCTATTTTAAACACTCACATAACCCCTTTCTAATTTATTAATCATCAAAGGTTAGGGTTTTTCATTGATTAAACTATTAAAGATAGCATCTTTATATACTTTTTGAATTGCAATCAGAATCAGGCTTCAATTATATTTTTAATGGATTCCCCTCATTTTTCAGGGAAACTTTCATATTCTATGTGTATCTATCCGAGCTACGGATATTTAGTTATGAATTTTGCAAAAGTTACCTTTTTGGACCAACCAAAAGTTGCCACGTCACCTCATGCATGCAACACGACCCGCCTTTGAGTTTATAACCAAATTACAATCTTGGCCCTATTTAAGTCAATCTTCTCTTCAGCCCGTGGAGGGTAGAAACGTCCAACGAAGGCCATCATCTTCAACCTCACATGATCCAGTAGAAACATCATTCTACAGTAGGTTGCAGTTGCATCCTCTCTCCTCCAGGGCCCCATATCTCCACGCCAACCATTGCCCCGTCTCCGTCGTACCTAGGTGCACCCAGAGAACTCCTAAAACACGGCCAAGATGGCCGGGATTGACAAGGTTTCCCACAATTTGCAGCCGCCATGTGCAGCCATGTTGCTGCTATGGTGCACTATTTAGGGCATGGCGATGCTGGCTAGGTCTTGCTCTGATATCGGGGTACATCTAACATCCATTGCAACAACACATGGTCTCCTCATTGTGCCAGGATCACATTGCTTTACTCTGCTAGGGTTTTGAATGAAAAATGATGAAGAAGGATATGGGGAAGAGAGAGAGATACGTGAGGTTCCTCTTGAACTTGAGCGAGAGGCTCTACCCCCTTATATAGGGGAGGGAATCCTCGCCCTAAGATGACCATCTAAGAGGAAACAAGTCCTCTCCTATTAGGAATCCTATTCCTTCAAAGAGAAATAATATTCTCTCTCTTCTTTATACTTTGGATATAGTCCATTATTTGTATATAAGATTTCGAAAATCCTTGCCATTACACTCTTTATGTTTGCTTTTTAACCCATGGACATGAATTTCTATTTTCTTTTAGTAGAAAATATTTCCTTTTTAACAATACCACATAATTCATTAATTATGCATTACATTATCATCTTATTTTGTAATTTTGGTATTTTCTCTTTCTTTCCTCTTTATTGGGACTCCTTGGATCCCAAGAAACTCTATTATTTCAAAATCCTTTTTATTGGATACTCATTATCCTTCTAGATGCATCTAAATCCATTATTCTTCATTATCTTGTTTTATTCTTATTAAAATATCTCTTTATGAGGATTTCTCTTTATTTCTCTTTTATTTGCCTCATTGGTATCTGTTTTAGCATTAGGAATCCTTTGGATACGAAATTCCAGCAAGGATAACCCAATTATACCTCTTTCCACTTATTTCCAATATTTTATCATTATTTTCAATTTCTTTCTAAAGAAATAATTAATTGATCTTTTCTTTTCTTATTGCACTCTCTATGCTACTTTGGACTCCTTGGAACCCAAGGAACCCAAGAGGCAGGAAATCCCTCTTTGGATTTGCCTTCTAGAAGTTTCCACATTTTTCTTTTTTGAAATATTCAATTATTCATTTACTAATTGAATTTTCTTGTTATTTGGGCCCAATAGCCAATAAAGCCCACAACACAATCATCAAGGCTATTGTAAACGAAATCCATTTATTACAAACAAATTATATCATTATTTGTTCAAATATCTATAATATGAGAAATTACATTTGTCACCAAATAAACCCAAAAATTGGGGTTGTAACATCCTTCCTCTCTTATAGGAATTTTGTCCTCAAAATTCCATCAAGCAAACAAACAATTCAAGATAAGACTTTTCCATGTCCATTATTGGCCCCTATGTGGCTTTACCTTACCCATGGCTATTCCAAAGAACCTTTAGCATCACATATTATTTTCTCTAAGTTCTTTCACTCTGGCGTCTATAAACTGCACAGGTGACTCAGGTCATTTCAGCCTCCCTTGGGCTCACTAGGTTCATTGCTTAGCACATGGTCTGTGTACCTCACATAGTGCTCTAAACTGGACACCTAGAACTTATCACACATTACTTTATCCTGAGGGGTAAGATCAAACTTAACCTTCTCCGCCAATTCATCTCAGAAACACCCATGCATCAGGGACTCAACTCTCTTAGCTATAACTTAGAGGGGTCGGATTTTCATGTCACTTATTCTCCAATAGTGAACTGCATGTCAGTCTACTTTGCATCCTCTCACAACTCCCGTAGTTCCTAGGCTCCTTTCAACCATTGCATGATCAAAACGACTTCATCTACACGCACTGTAATCCTTTTCTAACCATCACGTGGTCCTTTCACCAACATCACCTTACTGAAGTGGTGACGAACACAACCTCCCTTACAGAGCTTCTTTAAATCCCGATACTGGCTATGGTGGTTATCATCACATCTTTCATAGGACAAGAACTGTCTCTATGTATCACCATGACTGAGCACACATGCTCTCATCAGACCCTCTAGTCTGGATCATACTAACCATTAGTTAGGGGTGATAAACTGTACTAAGATAGAGTTCTTCATGTTTCTACTTCCACCTCATAGAAGTGAACCTTTAGGTTATACTCAAGAACTTTTGAACTCACCTCATGGTGTAGTTGAACCATCTCTCTCATATGTAGTTCAACTCGATTTGTCCCTTGACAGTACTCTTTCTTTCTCATGTCATCTAGGTAAGGCGATCTACCGTAACCCATATTGCATCTTGACCTTCCTTGGTCTAGGGGAGACTTATCACAACATCCATAGTGATGAAATCCCATTCCCTCTCAGGAACTATTTATCCTCTATATCAATGCACTGGGTTATCAATGCTCATCCTTCACCTTCTGTCATGCATGGAAACACACCACATGCAGCCTCATCTCTAGCATCCATAGTACTGCTACCACTCATTATCTCAGTAGTACCATGGTGTATGGTGATCTTAAAATCATGATTTCCTATATGTCATGATTCCTCAAGATCGATTCCTTAGAAACCCTAAACCACTCTCATCAGGGTTTTATTACCTTCCTATCCAAAGAAGTGTATTTGAGGTTCTATCACCATCCTTTCATTATATTAAGGACTAGGTTGACTAACCAAACAACCACTAACTTGTTCAACAGATCTTGTTACATCTGAGTGTTATCTAAAACACATCTCCTTTCCAAACATAGGTTTATCCTAACAACCTCTTCTAGTCTCTAGCCAAACTAGGTAGCTATATCTTAACCAGAGCATTCATTACCACTCCACATGTTGGGTAATGTTGAAGACATACTCTCTCACTTATCATCTCATCTCAAACTCTAAGTCTATATTCATCAAGAACACTCGCTGATCTCATCATCATGGTGATCAAACTCAACCTGGTATAACTTGCAAGTTCCACATAGCTCATGATATAACATTCTCAAAAGATGACTACCTCATTTCTCTTAGTGTTGGTAAACCATCCATGTATCGTTTACTTCACCATGGTATGTTATCATATCCATCCTCATACCTCGTAGCAACGTTCCAACTCACATCATCTTTTATCCTTGGTGTATGGCATGCGTACTATCCCATCACTCATTCCCATAACAAGAGCAAATAAGCATTTGGCTACAGTCTAAATACAGAGTTCTTCATGTTCCAGGAGCAGAAATGGTACATCCCACCTAGCCAGTACACCTTTAAATCTAAGTTGCAATGTGCCACATATGTATCTACATCACAAACATCATGATATCAAAATTACTTCCATGGGAGACTGGCTTTGATCCTACTTGGGTCACTACACAATCCATGATCATCTCCTCGGGGTCTATAGGGTGCCGCCACTTTTGGGGTCATCCCTCTTCGTTCATGCATCCAGAGAGTGCCCTACTCATCTGCCCTTTGGGTCCCATGAGTTCATGAAGGTGATCAATCTCCTAACCCATGGCCCTCATACAATGATAGTTGTTACCTGCTAACCTTATGGTTATGTGCAACTAGGAAATTAGGAAACTCCTACTTCCATCTGTCTTATCCCTACCCGACCCTAGGATAGACTTAGGATTCTAGCATAGTACATGTTCAACTTAGAACCTTGCCCAAGCCTTCATCATCTCTCTCTCGGCATTCATGGCTGACTCCCATCCTTTCATAGGGGTCATGGCAACCTTCCTACCATGGTCGGGCCCCAAACCGGTTACCTCCATGGTAACACATCCACATGCACATAGAGATGGTTATCTATGGGTCTATAGGTTCATTCTCATGCCATGTACTTTTCACGTATCTTCTCAAGATCCTATGAGACCTCTTTAGGTTACCTTAAACTAACAAAACTGATATACACCCTACAAAAGGGTCCCTGTCCCAGGATGGAAGGAAACTTCACCTTATCAACAAAGGTCTCAACCTTCCTTACGTCTAGGGTTTACATCCACATAAGCATGCTTAACCCTAGTAAGCTACTATGGCACTAGCAAACCACCTACTACACCATGCTAGGTCACACATGTTCTCATCCTCCACATTGAATCAAGGTCATACTTTCCCGTGTCATCAACTTAATTGTGAAGGATTCATCAAATATACCTTAAACTCAAGGGGTTTCTCTTTCCTATAAACTTGAGGAGTACCATGTCCCCATATATAGAAACTCAACTCTCATCATGAGAATTAGATGCACCACTTCCCCTCTTAGGCTAGGAACCCTAGGTTCACTTTTGGGTATCCAACTGCATGCTCAACCTCTCAACCACGAATCAAGCATGTATAAGGCATGACATGCACTTCTTGTCATATTTCTATTCGAGCAACACTTCAGAGTTGAATCCTTTACAAGGACAACCAACAAGGCACAAGAACTCACAACTTTCTACTTAAACCTCCTCAGGGTCTAAGACACTCTTTGTCTCATCT
Organism: Alisma plantago-aquatica; assembly: GCA_963693085.1. Taxonomy (NCBI): domain Eukaryota; kingdom Viridiplantae; phylum Streptophyta; class Magnoliopsida; order Alismatales; family Alismataceae; genus Alisma; species Alisma plantago-aquatica. Next base: position 898,911,616 of record OY856413.1, on the reverse strand, counting down.
TAGCAGGTAAAATCCTATACCTTAGGCACATAGGTTCCATAAGCATCATCCTCTCTCTAGGGTTTGGTTCCTCCAAAGGCAACCAAGATATCATCAACCTCCAGGGATCATGCATGAGGAAACCTCTATCATCCACTTAGGTCGCATCATCCTCGACTCCCCACTATTCCTCATATCTCAGGGTTTTAGGCTTCCAGCCTTCTTGCTTTGGGTCCTGCTCTCTCTCTCTCTCTCGGGATCCAACCCTACAGAGAACCTTACTATGAGAGGTTCTCTCTCCAAGAGGGATCAAGCTCACAAGCATACCCCTACATGGTGAAGCTTATGTTTGATCAAGGCTATCCATAGATGTATATGCTTTTCTCATAAGCTATCCTTCATACTCTCCTGGCCAGGGTTCCAACCTATTTCTCGCACTACTAATGTACTCTGGGTGCCTACTATGTCATGCTCATAGGGTTTCCATAGGTTCTTCTCTAACCTCATCAAAGAATGAGCTATCCTTCGCTCTAATGTGCACGACCCTTCACAGGGTTGAGTTGCCAAGGGTACTAGGACATCCAACCTCTCATGGCTCATATGGCATCCAAAGGCATGCCCACACACCTGGTCTATCATGACATATAACTCATCATGTCATCTCTCTCTAACCACCACTTAGGGTTAGGGTTAACATCATCCTCAGAGGATGAGTCAAGTCTCTACTTTTAATGGAGATCTCCACCTCCAAGAATAACTCTCTTTACTTATCCTCCTGACAAGAAGGTCTAGCCTCAGACCTCTCCTAAGGGCATGACAAATTATGTCATATGACCTAAGCATGCATCAATTCTTTAGTTTACACTTTTTCTATTAAGCTTATGCCCATGGTATCTTATTTACATGCTTTTCATTAATTTGGTGGAGGATTCCTTAAACCTTATCAACCTTACCCATACCTCAAGAGGGTGAGGAGAAGAGAGAAAACCCTAATCCTTAAGGTCCTTAACAGAATTTGAGTAGAGAAGGGATGAACAAGATGAGAGAGTCCTAAAGGTATCTTATTTCTATTCATACCCTAAGACTTTGGCCAGACAGTCACACGGATCCAGGAGTCCTCATATTCTGACTAGAGGTGCGGAGGAAAATATTGCCAGCCCCCGGTCATGATCCTTTTCTAGATACCTCTATCTTTCAGATAATCCTCTAATAACTCCCTTTGGTTCTATAGAATTTGTAAAATTCAATATTATTAAAGATTAAGTGAGGAACCTTCGCTCTGATACCAAATGTAATGACCCCACCTCCCAGTAACCCCCAATTAAGGGAGACTAGATGGTCAGAGCCATTATCCCAATTAACATGATCAAAGGTTCGACAAATAATCAATAACAATTATTAAATTCTACCAACTATACTAAAATATGGTAAAAATAAAAACTTTGCATACCTTTTGAAAGTTGGGATTTCTAAACTTTTATCCGCACAGATACTAATCTAAGTAATCCTCCTTTGCACTTTAATTCTCATTTAATTCCACATATGCCACTTTACTGTTTGTTCTTTCATGTACCTAAAATGCCGAAAAACAAAATATCGGTCAGCATAAAGCTACTATGTGGGGGAAACAATAATCGTGCAACTATAATAACAATGTAATCAGCCAATTATCATTTTATATCTAAGATTATGTTTTAAACCATACTACTCAATCCTTACCCATCCCCTATCTCTATGTTGTCACTATAGTGGATTGAGATAGTACATCTCTCAAGGTAGATCCTTATTAAACCCCACATGATCCTACCTAACAGATAGATCAATATCTAGGGTTGAGTCACATGGCACTACCCATAGGTAGCCCAATCCTTAACTCAAGGTGACTTGATGGACCTACCCCATTGGTAGTCATATACTAAATCATTCAATGACATGATGGACCTACCCCATAGGTAGCCATGTACTAGGTCAGTCTATTAAGCTATAGAGGGGACTAGGATCTGAGCTAGTAGGCACATATCTTATGTGATAGTCATATTCACATTATAATTTTCATGAATTAAATTCATCCAATAGTTTATTCAAGCCACAATGTAAACATTGATAAAATCCTCGAAAAACTAATGATGGATAATCATAAGCGTAAGAACATACCTCTTCAGTAGATTTCTCAAGCTAATTTCAAAAGCTACCCAAGTAAGTAGTTCAACCACACAATCAAGAATCCTAAAAAACACATGTACTCTATTTATTACACACTTTATCAAGATTCTTTCTATTCAACTTGAAATTGCTTCCTAAGGATTCTGTATCCATTTTCGGGTTTCGTTTGCAATTAGGGTTTTACTTCATTCACTATTTTAAACTGTAATTGTATACAATTACTTAGAAACCCTAATTTCAGATTAAGGAACAATTAAACATTCATTAAGCCTCTTTTACATTAAAGCTACCATTTTTATCCTTTTAATACATGACATGATCATTATGCTCATTCATCATCAATTCATAGTTCATTATGGTCTAATTCACATACAAACTCTATTTGTCATTAATTCCATCTTTATCCATTAGAAAACCCCTAATTTCCATATTAATGATATTTATCTATAGTTAGGAATCTTTGTACTTGAAATAGTTTAGAACCATCATATCTCAGCTTTGTATATGAATTTGACCAATTAAAATCATTAAGGATCATAATTACCACAGTTAGGGTTCAAGGTTCATTAAATCATATGGAACCCTAAATTACTCAAATTATGCATGAAGATCATCCCTTTAGATCTAATATGCCTTTTTTATTAACAACAGGTTAATATATGTTTTAAAGACTCACATAACCCCTTTCTAATTTATTAATCATCAAAGGTTAGGGTTTTTCATTGATTAAACTATTAAAGACAACATTCATTTATATTTTTAATGGATTCCCCTCATTTTTCTGAGCAACTTTCATTTTTTATGCGTATCTATTCGAGCTACAGATATTTAGTTATGAATTTTGCAAAAGTTACCTTTTTGAACAAACCAGAAGCTACCACGTCACCTCATGCATGCAACACGGCCCGCCTTTGAGATTATAACCAAATTACAATCTTTCCCCCATTTAAGTCAATCTTCTCTTCATCCCGTGGAGGGTAGAAACGTCCAACGAAGATGATCATCTTCAACCTCACACGATCCAACAGAAATGTTGATCTATAGCAGGTCGCAACTGCGTCCTTTCTCCTCCAGGGCCCCAAAGCTCCATGCTAACCATTGCCCCGTCTCCGTCGTACCTGGGTGCACCTAGAGAACCCCTAAAACATAGCCAAGATGGCTGGGATTGGCAAGGTTTCCCACAATTTACGGCCGCCATGTGCAGCCATGCTACTGCTATGGCATGCTATTTAGGGCATGGCAATGCTGGCTAGGTCTTGCTCTAACATCGGGGCACATCCAACCTCCATTACAACCCCACTTGGTCTCCTCATTGTGCCATGATCACATTTCTTTACGCTGCAAGGGTTTTGAATGAAAAAAGATGAAGAAGGAGATGGGGAAGAGAGAGAGATATGTGAGGTTCCTCTTGAACTTGAGCTAGAGGCTCTACCCCCTTATATAGGGGAGGGAATCCTCACCCTAAGATGACCATCTAAGAGGAAACAAGTCCTCTCCTATTAGAAATCATATTCCTTCAAAGAGAAATAATATTCTCTCTCTTCTTTATCCTTTGGATATACTCTATTATTTGGATATATGAATTCGAAAATCCTTTCCATTACTCTCTTTATGCTTGCTTTTTAACCCATGGGCATGAATTTCTATTTTCTTTTAGTAGAAAATATTTCCTTTTTAACAATACCACAGAATTCATTAATTATGCATTACATTATCCTCTTATTTTGTAATTTTGGTATTTTCTCTTTCTTTCCTCTTTATTGGGACTCCTTGGATCCCAAGAAACTATATTATTTCGAAATCCTTTTTATTGGATACTCATTATCCTTCTAGATGCATCTAAATGCATTATTCTTCATTATCTTGTTTTATTCTTATTAAAATATCTCATTTTGAGGATTTCTCTTTTATTTTCCTAATTGGTATCCCTTTTATCATTAGGAATCCTTTGGATACGAAATTCCACCAAGGATAACCCAATTATGCCTCTTTCCACTTATTTCCAATATTTTATCATTATTTTCAATTTCTTTCTTAATAAAGAAATACTTAATTGATCTTTTCTTTTCTTATTGCAATCTCTATGCCACTTTGGACTCCTTGGAACCCAAGGAACACAAGAGGCACGAAATCCCTCTTTGGATTTGCCTTCTAGAAGTTTGCACATTTTTCTGTTCTCAAATATTCAATTATTCATTTACTAATTGAATTTTCTTATTATTTGGGCCCAATAGCCAATAAATCCCACAACACAATCATCAAGGCTATTGTAAATGAAATCCATTTATTCCAAACAAATTATACCATTATTTGTTCAAATATCTTTAATATGAGAAATTACATTTCTCACCAAATGAACCCAAAAATTGGGGTTGTAACACATGTGCATGTGGTTTGCAAGGTGGCAAGACGTTGGATATGTGTCCCTAAGAGGGATGACACATTGTCTTGTTCCCCCCTTCATCATTTTCTATATATATCTTCCCTTTCACTTGCTTAGGATCCCTTTTAGTTCTTTGTTGCCTCCTCTCTTCCTTGGTGCACGATACACCTTCCCTTGGTGCCTGGTGGTCGATCCCTTTCAAGGAGTTCTCTTCTTCTTCATCTTGCTTGGTGAACGATCCATAGGTGGTGTTCTTTGGAGCTAGAAGCTTAAAGCTTGGAGCCTTGGAGCTGGAGGAGCTTTCTTAAGGCGAGTTACATAATTTATAACCCTAACTATACTACCTTCTTTTATGTTGCATGTTCATATATGATCATGATCGGCCATGCATGTTGTTAGATATGTCTCTTACTCTAGCATGTACCTTTAATCTTGTAGATATAGTGATCTTTTTGTTGTGGTTGATGTTGTGTACCTTTGGACCTAGTTGGTCGAACCCATATATTAGGGTTTCCTTTGGGGCAATACCCCTTTCTCTCCTTGGTTTTGAGAAGTGAGTTTGAGCCCTAGTGATATAGGCAATACCCCTCTCTCTTAGTTGTTGAGAGGTGAGCCTATACTCTAGTTGCTTAGCCAATACCCTCCTCTCACCATGGATTTGAGAGGTGAGACTTTGGATGAGTGAAGACCTAAGTTGGAGACGTTTCTTCATGTTGCCCGATTTGTGATGGAGGTTGTGCAAAACCCCTCTCTCTTAGTTGTTGAGAGGTGAACAAACTATCTTGATCAGTTAGGGTTTGTTTCTTAAGAGCTTGAACTTGAAGATGACCTTTTGGTGTGGTTTTGTGCCTTGCCTGATACACCCTTGATGAGATGTTGCCTGACACCTCTTTGTCTTGGGTCTTGATCTAGTCAATAGGATGGTGTTGTGTATGGTTGGCTTGATGCCCGATAGGGCTCTCCTTATGTTGTGGTGACCTTGGGCGATATGCCCTAACCGATATGGTCTTTGTTCCCTTGCTCATTACTGTCTTCTAGGGTTGTCCTGGTCGATATGGTGAGTTAGGTTTTGTTAACCTTGTTGCCCGACATGACCCTTTTTCTTCATAGTAGAGTTGTTGGGCGATATGCCTTAACCCATATGGACCTTGCCATAGATGGTGGTTGCTTATGGACGATAATAGCCTGATGGGTAGACCCTGTGACGGGCAACAAGTCTGGGCTTTCATGACACCCCAAGGATGTACTGCCCGACATGGTGCCTTAGTGGCCACTTTGCCCATGGATGATATGGTGCCTTGGACGACATGATGTCTTGGGCGATATAGTATGTTGGTTGGACAATAGGGTATTTTGGGCGCCATGCTTCTGGTCAACATGCTTCCTATTGAGAAGGTTGGTCGATAGAACCTTGACCCTACTGCATGATAGGGTCCCTGGCCGATTGGATTCTTGGTCGATATGGGTGTCTCTTGTGCATGACACACCTCTAGCTCAAGATGCACGAAACCCCTCAGGGTCGGTTGATCTCTGATGCATGATAGGATGAAGTGTTGTTGGTCATATGATGGCACAACTGCTTTAGGGTTTGGAACCCTAGCTAATAATTGATAGTGAGGATATGATCCTGCCCGATACTACCTATAGTGAAGGTTGCCCTACCCATCACATTTCTAGTGAGGGTAGTGGGAACATTTGTTGAAGGTTATGACCAACCTGGAAAACCTAGCTAGTGATCATTTATCATGTAATCACATCGTTGTTGATAATGAAATATGAAAAATGGTTTGTAAACCAATGTATGTTTGATGCTTAAAGATGATACCAATTAAGAATAATAAGATGCTTGCCAATGATTTGATAGATACAATATGATACACCTATTTATAATCATGACATGAGCATCTGCAAATCCTAATAACATGATAATCAGTAAGAGCTATGTCTGGTGATTTTAAGTTATCTCTCTTGATGTGCATACTAACCATGCAAGTGTATCAGATGGATTCATAGCTAGGTAACAACTATGGGGTATATGTGTTTGAATAACACTACATCATGATGATAACTCTTATTGATGAGATAACATGCATCACTAGTGTGAGAAGATAGGTCTGAGGACCTGATAAAGTGTTCAGTGCCTAGTTGAGGTGTTATCCTCAGATGATGAGATAAGGGATTGCTATCCCAAGATGTTGATGGAGGATGTTAATGCCATGAGAGGTAGTGGCTTTCTGTGATAAGGGATTGAGATCCCATGATAGTGACATGTATAATGTAACTCGATGTTGTATAACTTGGTTTCCTCAACAACTCACTTAAAATATGCTAATTAATTATAGTGGAACATATCATGTAGTTTGCCCTGGCCATAGATCCATAATTGTCAGATTTTGATGATGGTGAAATAGGTTTATCCTGCGGGATTACCTAGAGCACATATTGTTGAATATGTGGGGTTTTCTCCTAGCCAAAAATAGGAGGATTAGAGTACAACTGCGGTTGTAGACTTCGTATGGTAAAGAGCATGGTGAACAGGCCCATGACTCAATGAGTTAAAGCATGAATGTGTTCATGGCTCAAGAGCACGGTGATCAGGCCCGTGGCTGAAAAAGTATACTAGCACCTGTAACAAGGTAAGCTAGAGATATGGGTAGCTTGCGGATCTGACCCTATGGTTGATGCCATATAAGCATGAGACTGTAGTCCTACTTTGTTTGTCGTGCACTGACCACGAGGAGGTGAGGTCTTGGAGTCCTGGTCTCCCAATGACCTTGTATGGCACCGATTTTGGGCTTTGTAGCTGAAGGTTGGATTTGAGCAGGGACAACTCACTTCCTCAGGGCATAACAAAATGTAATCCAGCCGTATAATATATATTGCTTAGAATAAAACATGGAACATTGATTGAGGCCTTGCTTTTATCGTTGATCTAGTTACACCTTGTAGTTACATGTATGATCCTTATATTTTGTGATAAGTTCTTATAAAGCTTATCTTGTCAATCATGTTCCATAAATAAATACTTGGTTATATGCTCCCAGATATCTTGGTAAGATTGATGGTAATAATAGTCTTGCTCAATATGATGCTCTTATTATATGTCTTAAACCAGCTATCTGCTTTAACCTCCTGAGGATTTATAGTTTCGGCGGGGAGTTATGTTTCTCGTTGGGACTGTGTGTCTCACCCCGCTGGTTTACAACCTTTTTAGGTGATCACCCTAGACATGGTGGTGGTCGAGAGGTTGTGGTCGAGCAGCAAGAAGAGAAGTAGAATACAAGAGATGGACATGCTTCTATTTTGGTGGTTTTGTAGTAGAATCCTAGAGTCATCCTTGTACTCTCAGGCCCTCAAAGGTGCTTTGACGACGTTTCACGACGTATAGTTGTTGATCCTTTGTTTATCCATTTGTTGGCCTTATGTGGCATGTTATGTACACATAAATAGGTGATGAACTCATGTTCTGGCATGATAGCTAGTTTCTATAAGCTGTGAACTTATATCAAGGCTTGCGTATGTTTATATAACATGTTTCCTTAGAGGATGGGGTTTGGTCGTAATAATTCTCTTTCATATGTTTTCCACAAACGGTTTTAATTAACCTGTTTTTTTGGTAATATGTGGTTTACAGTGTTTCCACACATTTTAGCATGGCATTTCATTGTTTGTATGATAGTGGGGTGTCACAGTTAGTTTGGTATCAAATCTCTAGGTTCGCTGAGTCTACAGGGATCTAGGACTACATTTGCATCTATTCTTGTGAGTTTCCCAGATTTTCTTACAATCACCTTCTGCCCTCAGTGGAAGATAAAGCTTAAAGATGTTTGGAAACCATGAAGAACATGCTACCGAGAGCAGCGATGTTGCATTAGTTGATGGAACAAGAGTGCAGGCACATGAAGATCGGGTGCCTAAGGTCCCCCAACTTGACCCAGCCATTCTTGAAAGCCCTGCCTATCAACACCTTATGGGGCAGTTGATGGCTACTATGAATCACATGGTGGAAAGAGTGTCAGTGCCTCTGCCAAGAGCACAGGCTCCCCATGGTGAATCATCAGGCATTGGGAAGACCTTTGAGTGGCTTCGCTGAGTCGGAGCTTCAGATTACGTTGGAACGGCTGATCCAGTGGATGCAGATCTGTGGCTAACAGGTCTCGAGAAGGCCTTACGGATCCTCGACATCCCTGAAGCAGACAAAGTCAAGCATGTTCTCTACCTTCTGAAAGGTAGTGCTAGCCACTGGTGGGCCATCGAGGAGGAGAAGCGACCCGGTGAGGTGATCGGTTGGGATGTTTTCCGGCGAGAGTTCGTCAGCAGATACTTTCCGAAGACATATCTACACGAGAAGATCAACTAGTTTGAGCATTTGTTCCAAGGATCGATGAGCATCACCGAGTATGAAGCCAAGTTTATGGACCTGCTGAGGTTTTGTTCTCACATGGTGGCAACATATGATGAGAGAATCAGGCGGTTTGAGAAAGGTTTGAGTGTTGAGCTGTCGACACCTATTGCTGCTTTGGAAAATCGGGAGCGGTTTGCCACATTCGTGGAGTTCGTCCTCATGATTGAATGGTCTATCTAGGAGAAAAGGGAGTCCATGACTAGGAAAAGGCCTACTCAGCTCCAGAGATAGAGGTTTGATGGCTTCAAGAATAAAAGGTATTCAACACCTTCCGTGATGCAGAATTCTCGTACACCATCTCAGTGGTCTCCAAGTAAGGGAAGAGGGTGTGGATTTTTTTCCATCCAAAGCACACAATATAGCTTTAGTGACAGTGACAGGACCATCTTGACCACATTTTGAAGGCAGGTCTTGTTATCACTGTGGACAGACTGGGCATCTGAGGTCAAATTTCCCAAAGAGAGATGTTGAAGAAACACAACAACTAAGGTAGAATCAACAAGGGTTAGATAGGCAGCAACCCAGTGGTAGCAGAGGGCAAGGACACGGTCAAGCGTCACAAGCGGGATTGTCTGCTCAAGGAAGTAGAGGACGTCGATAACAAGCAACGACGTGATTCTATGCTATGAGTTAGTCGGAGGCGATAGTCAACCCACTAGTGGTGGCAGGTCAGATGGAGTTATTTCATTCTGATTTATCTTCTTCTTGCTTTATATTTGTTCTAGTTGACATGGGTGCTACACACTCTTTTATCGAATGTAGTATGCTTGATAATTTTCTCTTACCTATTAGTTGTAAGAAAGATAACTTGTTGTTAGAAACCCCTCTTGATGGTTCCTCGATGCTTAGAGAAGTGTGTCCATCTTGTGTTCTATCTTTTTTGGGACATAATATACAAGTGGATCTTATACCACTTGATATGCATGGATTCGATGTGATCCTTGGGTTGGATACCTTAGAGAAGTATAAGGTTGTATTGGATTGTGGTTCCAAGTAAGCAATGTTTGATGACGGTGGAGAGAAGTGGATCTTCCAAGGAGATAGGAAGATTCTTCTGACATGTTTGGTGTCAGCGATGGTGGTAGAGAAGTTGTTGCAGCAAGGTTGTAAGGCATTCTTAGCTCACGTTATGGATATCAAGGTGAAAGGTCCTAGCCTTGAGGAGGTCCAAGTTGTCCAAGAGTTTGTGTATGTGTTTCCCAATGAGTTCCCTAGTGTTCCCCCACCTCGAGAGATTGATTTTGAGATCAATCTGGTTCTAGGAACACAGCCAGTTGTTCAGACACCGTACATGATGACTCCAGCTGAGATGGAAGAACTGAAGAAGTAGTTACATGAGTTGTTGGACAAAGGTTTTATTAGGCTGAGCACATCGCCATGGGGTGCTCCAGTCCTATTTGTAAAGAAGAAGGACATATCAATGTGGTTGTATATAGATTACCGATAGTTGAACAAAGTTACGATAAAAAACAAGTACTCATTTCCGAGGAAAGACAATATGTTCAATCAATTTCATGGCGCTAGAATGTTCTCAAAGATCGACCTACGGTCTGGATATCATCAATTATGGATTCAGGATGATGACATACCAAAGATAGCATTTAGGACGATGTATGGTCACTTCGAGTTTTTGGTTATGTTGTTTGGGCTAACCAATGTGCCTGTTGCTTTCATAGATCTGATGAATAGGGTGTTTCGTCCATTTCTAGATCAATTTATTGTAGTTTTTATAGATGACATCTTGATCTATAGTCGGGACAGTCAAGAGCATGAACAACATCTTCGATAAGCTTTGAGTCTTCTTCGCCAACATTAGTTGTATGCCAAGTTTAGTAAGTGCGAGTTCTGGCTGAAAGAAGTGACTTTCATGGGTCATGTGATATATGTAGAAGGAGTCAGAGTGGACCCTAAGAAGGTGGAGTCAGTTGCAGATTGGGAGCAACCAAAGACGCTGACAGAAGTTCATAGTTTTCTGGGTTTAGCAGGATATTACCGAAGGTTTATAAATGACTTCAGCGTGATCTCTTTGTCGTTGACAAAGTTGACCAGGAAGGATGTACCTTTTGTTTGGGATGATTTTTGTCAGCAAGCTTTCCAAAGTTTGAAGGAGAAGTTGACTAGTGCTCCAGTGTTGGTACTTTCAGAGCCTTGGAAAGGCTATGTTGTTTTCTACGATGCTTCCAAGAAAGGTTTAGGATGTGTGATGATGCAGGAAGACCATGTGGTTTCTTTTGCTTAGCGACAACTTAAGAAACATGAGGAGAATTATCCAACACATGATTTGGAGCTGGCAGCAGTGGTTCATGCATTGAAGATTTGGAGACACTATCTTTATGGGGAAGTGTGTCAGATCTTTAAAGATCATAAAAACTTGAAGTACATCTTTCCACAGAATGAGTTGAACATGCGACAGCGTCGTTCGATGGAGTTGATCAATGATTATGATTGAACTATCGAGTATCATCCTGGTAAGTCAAACATGTAGCTGATGCACTTCGCAGGAAGTCTTCTTCTCTTCCCATGAAAAAGACACAAATGAGCTCCATGGTATGCCATAGGCAGGATATGTTTGTCTCTTTGCGGCAGATGAATGTACAGTTAGAAGTTTCCTTGTTGGTGGGATTGTTGCCACAAATGCAAGTCAAGCCTATGTTGAGACAGCAAATCAAAGATGCACAGTATGCAGATGATACAATGTAGTTGACCAAGTCAGAGTTTGGTAGTGAAAAGAGTGAAGGGTTCCATGAGTCCGAAGATGGACTAGTTTGTTATCATAATAGGATGGTAGTCCCCGATGTTGATGATATGAGAAATCTAGTTCTTGAGGAAGCACACACATTGATGTACGCTATGCATCTAGGAGTCACCAAGATGTATCATAATCTGAAGGATATGTATTGGTGTCCTGGCTTGAAGAGAAATGTAGCTGAGTTTGTGCCTAGGTGTCCGGTATGCCAGCAAGTTAAGGCTGAGCATCAGAAGCCGACAGGTACATTGCAACCCATGCCGATACTGCAATGGAAATGGAATCATATAACCATGGATTTCGTAGTTGGGCTGCCAAGGACAACTAGGAATCATGATTCCCTTTGGGTGATTGTTGATAGATTGACAAAGTCTGCTCATTTCATACCTGTAAAGACAATGTATACATCCAAGAAGCTTGCTCAAGTGTATGTAGATATTATAGTGTGTGTGCACGGTGTACCAGCAACGATAGTTTCTGACAGAGTTCCTCATTTCACGAGTCATTTCTGGGAAAAATTGCACAAAATGTTGGGAACACAGTTGAGGTTCAGCACCGCTTTCCACCCGTAGATAGATGGGCAGTCTGAAAGGACTATTCATACTTTGGAAGATCTTCTCTAAGCTTGTGTTTTGCAGTTCCTAGGAAGTTGGAGCGTGCATCTCAGTTTGATAGAGTTTGCCTATAATAACAGTTACCAGCAGAGCATCGAAATCGCTCCTTATGAGGCTCTACATGGAAGGAAGTGCAGATCTCCTCTATGTTGGTATGAGTCTGGTGAGTATCAACTTTTGGGTCCTGAGTTAGTGCAATAGACAAAAGGGAAGATCAGAGTGATACAACAAAATTTGAAAGTGGCACAGGACAAACAGAAGTCATACGTAGATAATCGTCGATGACCTTTAGATTTCCAAGTGGGAGACAAAGTATATCTCAAGGTCTCACCTTGGAAAGGCGTGCTAAGGTTTGGCCGGAAAGGCAAATTGGCACCTAGCTATATGGGGCCATACCGGGTAATAGCATGTGCTGGCAAGGTAGCTTATAAGTTAAAGTTGCCACCCGAGTTGCACAGGTTACACCCAGTGTTCCATGTTAGCATGCTAAATAAAAGTCATCCAGACTCAGGAATAGTGATACAGCGAGTTGAGGTTGAGCTCGATGAAGATGTGACCTACGAGGAAGGTCTAGTGACGACCCTTGACAAAAGAGTAAAGAAGTTAAAAAGGAAATACTTAGTTCTTGTGAAAGTTCTTTGGCATCATTGTGCCATTGAGGAATCCACGTGGGAGCTTAAGGAAGAGATGAGGACGAAGTATCCCTTGCTTTTCTCTTCAAATTTCGGGGACAAAATCCCTTTGTAGAGGTTTATGGCTTGTAAGGACCCTGACCTCCATTTTGTGTTTTCCCTATTTGCTTTACCTAACCTTGGTGTTTAGTTGCTTGCTAATCACCTCTAGTAGTGATTAGGGTTTGTTTGTGCCTTGTTGAGGTTTGTAGGTGCTACATGCAAATAACCCATGTTCTAGGGTTGATGAGCAAGTTTGTCACCTTGAGAGATGTCTTCTCTCTCCTTGCATCCTCTAGAGTTGAGAGGATGGGTTGGGCTTGTTGCCTGAGTTGTTTTGGGCCTTGTTGAGCCTTGATAGGTCTTGCTTTGTCTTTTTTAGGGTGTGTATCATGCTTTGGTGAGCTTGAAGCTCTGTGTCACTCAGAGGGCTGTGTCACCCAGCAATGTGTTGCCCAGGTGGGTGTGTCACCCGTGTGACCTAGCTCTGGTTGTGCCACCATACCTTGGACAAGTGGCTATCCCTTATAGATGGGTGGCATGGCATGTGCATGTGGTTTGCAAGGTGGAAAGACATTGGACAAGTATCCCTAAGAGGGACGACACCTTGCCTTGTTTCCCCCTTTATCCTTTTCTATATATATCTCCCCTTTCACTTGCTTAGGATCCCTTTTTAGTTCTTTGTTTCCTCCTCTCTTCCTTGGTTGACGATACACCTTCCCTTGGTGCTTGGTAGCCGATCCCTTTGAAGGAGTTGTCTTCTTCTTCCTCTAGCTTGGTGGTCGATCCATAGGTGGTGTGCTTTGGAGCTAGAAGCTTAAAGCTTGGAGCCTTGGAGCTTGAGGAGCTTGCTTAAGGTAGGTTACATAATTTCTAACCCTAACTATACTACCTTATTTTATGTTGCATGTCCATATATGATCATGATCGTCCATGCATTTTGTTAGATATGTATCTTGCTCTAGCATGTACCTTTATTCTTGTGGATATAGTGATATTGTTGTTGTGGTTGATGTTGTGTACCTTTGGACCTAGTTGGCCTAACCCATAGATTAGGGTTTCCTTTGGGGCAATACCCCTTTCTCTCCTTGCTTTTGAGAAGTGAATTTGAGCCCTAGTGATATAGGCAATACCTGTAACATCCCTGACCTGGGTTATGCCTTAACCCTAGATGTTTTTCTTAATAAAGTTAATCATATGCTTGCTCGTATTTCTTGAAAAGTAATTAAGGTTCAAGAGGAACATATGTTTCAATTTTAGTCCTTTTCGAATAATGTGGAAACATTGTTTTGCTTGTATTGGACTAAAGTGCAAATTACCCAAGTGGAGGGGTCAAATTGCAAATGTTACATGATAAGATGTTCCTCATGTGTTGATGCATCATGAGAATGAAGATGATGTAGAGGTATGGCTTATGGTAGCCTGAGTACCAAGAAAGAGCTCATAAAGCAATGTTTGTGCATTAAAAACCTAGTTTTGGTGTAATGTGCAATTTACCCAAAACCTAGGGTTCAATATGCAAAATACCACTTCAAAATAGTCCCTAATGTTTCTTGGCATCATGTAGCGCAATGAAAATGAGAGCGGCATTTCATTTGTATCTCTTTGGAGGAGAGAGAATCTTGATATTAAAATAATCAAGATTTAAGCTTAATTGGAACTTTACTTCAATTTAATGCAAAAATTTATATATTAATTGAAGAGCCCTTCAACCAAAAGGTGACGGATGATTTTGCAAAAGAATGGACTATCATGTGCCTTGCAAAGGCATGAAAATATCTAAAGGAAGTGGATAACTCACTCACATTATTAAAAGAAAAAGAATTATCCACTAACTTTAGGATATTATTATTATAAGGGTTAAGGTGCTTAATTTGCTTTTCTTTAAATCATGGATAATTGAGAGGAATAAGAGTCAAAGTAGATAGCCTTGTAACCAAGGAAGGGAAGGGGGAAAGAGGCAAGGAAATGGAGGAGATAATCCCTACTTTCTCTCTCCTAAAATGAATTTTTAATAAAATGCATATATGCTCCTTTATCCATGAGTTGAAAGGTTAATTTCGAAACCCCTTTCACTTCTTGCTTGCAAAAACGACCAAGGGAGCTTGGAGAAACAGGAGGACGACCCCCAACCTGTTGGTAAGCTTCTTGACCTTCTTTCACAATGATTTCATGGTGGAAATCGAAAATAAATGATGGATTTCTTCTTAACTCCGTGCAATCTTCTATCCTAGCCATTTATTTTCACTTAAAAGCTTGAGGACGAGCTTGGGATAGTTGACAAAGCTTCTTCCACCATTAAATATGTGGAGCTTGGAGCTTTGAAGCTCAATTGGAGGTCGGTTTTATAACTTGAACCCTTACTATTGTTATTGCATTCAATTCCTTATCAATTGTTGAACATTTGTTCTTATTGAAATTCACTTGATCAAATCAATAGAACTACCGTAAAAATTACAACAAAATATGAAGGACCGTAGCTTGATGATGATGAAATCATCATAAGCACACACCTCTACAAATATCTTTTGCAAATGGTTTTAAGACCTTGGTCCAATCGGTTTCACCAAACCGTTTGGAGGTTTGGATCCCAAACCGTTTAGAAGGGTTGACCATTTGGATGCGTTGACCATTTGAGATCAGGACCCTAGTACATGTTGGATGATGATCTAATGGATCCAATTGATTAATTCAATATATGGACAATCCTCCAATTAGAAACCCTAATCAGTTTAAGTGTTGAAATTTCAAGTAATTGATTTAATACTTTGGGTTGACTAACCCAAACGGTCTCAAGACCATTTGGAGGTCACCCAAATGGTCTCAAGACCATTTCGAGGTCAACCAATACCATTTGGAGGTCTAGGGTTGAGTATGGTTGAGTAATTGAAGATTTAGAGATATCAAATCAAAAAGCAATCAATAGCTAATTTGATGATCAATCCAATGATCTAAACCCTAATTGGATTTCACAAATTTTAATGATGGATGGGGCAAATGGTCTCAAGACCATTTGGAGGTCATCCAAATGACCTCAAGACCGTTTGAGGTCAGGTCATGTCATGGTTTGATGATGATCCAATGATTTCAATTGGACTAGTTCCACAATGTCAACCATTGATGGTTCCTCAATTTTAAAACCCTAATTGATGGTTTCTTGATTATAAACCCTTGTTCAATTGGGTTCAATACACTAATTTAATGTCCAATTGAAGGGTGATTCAATGGTCCAATTGAAGAATAAATCAATGGTTCAACTGATAGATGGTTTAATGATTGAAATCCTGAATTGATAAAGTGATGGAAGACCTCTTTGGACCATTCGGTTTTGAGAGAGTTTGGACCAAACGGTCTTAAGACCGTTTGGGATCACACAGTCTCAAGACCGTTTGGGATCAAATGGTCTCAAGACTGTTAGAGACCAAATGGTCTCAAACCGTTTGGAGACCCAAGTGGTTTCAAGTGTAAATTGTCCATATGGTTTCAATTTGTTTTGCTTAAACAATTTCAAATCGTTTAGAGCATCAATGGGCAAGAATGTTTGGATGTTTCAATGTAGTTAAGTCAATAAGAAATATTTTTAACTAAACATAAGAAATAATAAGAAGGTAATTAATTCAATACCTTAAACACATCTATTTTTCTCTACTCAACAAACTCCAACCACTCTTTTTGTCTAGATAGGGCCATTGTAGAGTGGGATCCTTATCCTTATTGTCTCCAAAAATATAGTCTCTTTTAAGTATTGTCTGCACTCTCTATGTCTTATCTTATCCCAAAAACTATATAATAGACTTGCAATGCAACTTTTCTATAAGCTCATACTGGCCCTTAAAAGGTTCAACATTCACTACTTTTTACGAATGTCAAAAGAAAAAATAGGAAAAGACTATAAAAATGTAAATGCATATATCTCACCTATGAGTCCCTCCCGATGAGGTCTTTAGTGACATTACTCACTTGTCACCAATTCTCAACACAAAGAGGCACTTTGTTTTGTCAAAGTACCCCACAATAGCTAACTAACTCCTTAGTAATCAGTGTGCATGCTTCATTAAATTCAACAATGTCCTTCTTCCCTTTCCTATATGTTGCAATTTTCATCAATGTTATCCCTGTATTAGGTTTAGATCTATCACCACCATCATCACCCTAGTCAGGATGCCAAACAAGATCCTCATGCTCCAGATCTTGACGCTTGGCATCGCCGTGCTCTTGGTTAGATGCAATATATAAAATAAAAAATAAATAAATGAAAAATTCAGATCACATATAAAACATCTGATCGTATATGAAATAGTCAAATCACATATTAAAAATTCAGATTACATATCAAAAAATAAACATGTTATATAATGCACATAACATATGAAACATTACATGTAGTATATCTTAAACTAATTTCCTTTTTGTGTTATCTTCATATGCATAGTCATTAGTGGTAGATTAAAGATTAACACTTGGTAGGCAAACTATTAATGGACTAGAGTCATCATACTTGTCATAATGCTCTTCTTCATAATATAATTTTAAATGAACTACCGTTTTCCATGATGAAACAAACCAAAATTTTTTTATAGGATCATCATTATGGAATACCTATTTTTCCTATAATTCCGTGATGTAGGGTTCATCCTTCTCACCTGTCCACTCAGAATTCAGTATTGTGAAACTGAGTTTGTCAACTACAACTCCTTTCTTGTTATCAACCCATTTACACCTAAATAATGGAACTCTAAACTCTATATAGTCAATTTCACATATGTATTCAATGACACTATAATAAGACATCTTTCTTTCATGTGGACTCTTATCCTTGACACTAGAAAACTACAATGAAGATTCCTAAAGGGTGACCCAACTATTTTTATGGCTTTTATCATCTTGACATTTTGTTTAGTATGAAAATACATTTATGTCAAACCCTTTGTAAGATATAACGTGTGTGTTTGGCTTATATACGAGCCATTTGATAGTTTCTATAATATGATTTGGTGTTTGAGATAGTTGATTGACTACTTCTCCTTCAAACCACCTCATAAATGTTTGATAGTGCTCTTTAGAAAGCCACATCATCAATGGCTTGGGGACAACTTGTCTTGATCCTCTTGGTGTGTCTGGTGATATAAATACCCACATCATTAATGTTGTGTAAAACATACAAGTGTGCTTGTTCCCTCTACTGAAGACTGATACTTAACTATCATTCTCCTGAAATACCTTTGCCGTAATAAACATTAAGATTCAAAATATTAGCAAGAGCTTCATTGCAACTCAAAAAGTCATTGAAAAAGTCCATAACCTCAATAGAAATGTATCCCTTAATGATACCCCCTTCAGGGAAACAATGGTCTCAAACATTACCATTAAAAACATTCTTGTACTGCTCAAAAGGATACATACAATGCAAGAACACTAGACCCAACATTTTCACTTCCTCAGTCAATGGAAAACCAGATGTACCATATATCAAAGAATGAAGGGGGGAAATACTACTCCATTTTGCTCAAGGTAATGACAACTTTTAATTGCAATTTATCTAGAATATTAGAAATCTATTACTTACTGCATAGAGTTTTGAAAAAGAAGCAAAGCCTAGTGTTTGATTGTAAACATTACATTCATAGGAATGATAGATCAAATAGATACATGCAATATATGTTGAATTAGAGTTTGATAACTATGATATCTAGGACCTATCATATTTATATCCTTCATTTATACTAATCTATGGATATTTGTTGAGTATCACTATGGTACCTCAACATTATGCAAGCACTCACAAAAAATGCTCTTCTCCTATGTAGAAAAGGTGTAACAAGTAGGAAGTAAACATGTACAGTGACCCTTGGTAACTTCTATTGTGAATTCTTTCCTTATATCCATTTCATGTGGATCATTTCTAGATTTGATGCCATCTTTAGTTTTACATGGAATATTCAATAGAGTACCAATAATGCTATTTCTCAACATGCATGACATCATTAGAATATGTTGAACTATCAAAGAAATCCAATAAGGATGAGCCCAGAATATCGACCTCTTTTAGAATAAAGATTTTTCACCAGTGGGTGTAGTACATGGCCTCTTACCAAAATGATTTACAATGTTGTCTACTCTTGCATAAACATCCTTCCCTGACATAGGTTTAGGGGCACTCCATTACTCAATTGATCCATTGAATGTTTAGCACAACTTTTGATGAGGATGAACCTTTGAAAGAAAGCTTCAATGACCAAGATATACTATCTTACAACCATGTTTTAGTCAGAGTGAATCAATATTTTTGTCACGTACATGACATTCCCTGGTTCCATTGATGTTGTAGCCAAAATAAGTTCTAATAAGTTGGAAAGTCATTAATAGTGAAAACCAACATAACAAACAAATAAAACATCTATCTGCATAAAGCATCATAAGTTATGACACCTTCTCCCTAAAGTATCTTTAGGTCATCAATCAGAGGTTCAAGGTAAACATCAATACCATTTCCACGTAGTTTGAGGATTGAAACAAGCATAGACAACATGACACATTTATTCTTTATACACAACCACATAGGAAGATTGTATATAACAATCACGATATTCCATGTCCTATGTTGGATGGTTAATGTTCCATATGGATTCATCCCATCAGTACAAAATCCAAGTCTAAACTTCCTAGCTTCATCACCAAATCCAGGATACAATAAATCAATCTTCTTCCATTGCGGGAATCAAACACGTCGCAGCATACCATTATTGTTTTTCTTTAGCTCTATACACCAAGATAACTTTTGTGCATCTATAGTATTAGCAAATAATCATTTAAAGCATGGTACTATAGGAAAGTACCACATCACCTTGGTAGGAGACTCGGTCTTGGTCTTACCCAATGTCGTCCTTTTATACCTAGATGCCCCATATTTTAGACACTCTTTTATATTCACATAGTCCTTTTAAAAGAACAAGTATTCATCCGAGCATGCATGTATCTTATTAGCCTCCATTCCCAGTGGACATAACATCTTTTTCATTTTCTATGTTGAGATTGGAAGCTCATTGCCTTCTAGGAGTCTTTCTTTCAACAAAGAGAATAGATAAGTGAAGCTTTTGTCACTCTATCTATTGTTAGGCTTCAGAGTATACAATCTCAATAGAGTGCTCAACTCATAAACTTAGTACAATGTAACTAGACATTTCTCATCACATGCACAATGTTTCTAAATAAGAGAGATGGATCTATTATTTCCACACAACTATCTCTCATCGAATCAACCATGTCTATTAGAATTGGTTCTTCCTCATCAACATTGTGAGTCATTTCTTCTTTGACCGGCATCTTATGATCTCATACTAGGAATCTCTCCATGGCAGTTACATTATGTATAGTCCTTTACAATCCCATTGGTTATGACATGAACTTCGATCATGTCAATAGTGTCAACTTTCAAGTTGTTACAACAATTCCTATAGGGGCAATAGAATCTATCTCCAGGTTGTTTTCTATGCTCCTCTACAAATCTTACAAACTCATTGACATTAATAAACTTTAGAGTGTAGAGATTTGGATTATACATCCAAGATCAATCCATTCTATGATCAGATGGGAGACAAGTAGCTCATCAGGTGTTAGCTAATAGGTTAATTTTAAAAAATAAATATGTTTGAATTGAGCCCTAATCTTGTATTAGAATTCACATTCATGAATATACCACCTATCCCATTCTTGAGAACTTCATCTCACAAGTAAGAGTATAATTTTTTTATGATTTCAACAAATTTTGGTGGAATTTCCCCGCAGTTATCCTAGTATACCGATGTATTACATATTTACCCAGAGAACAAAAGGAGAAATTCTATTGAAATTTATTGAAATCGAACACGCATTATACACATACATTTTATGTGAGATGAAGTGCTAAAGAACAATACCAAATTGGGGAGTTTCAACGGTTTACTCCTAATGAGTAAATCTTGGATGGGTTTCTAGTATAATATATTATAGGGATTATGATTTACAAATTAGAGTTTAACTTTTAGAAGTAAGGATTTAGGATTAATAAGGTGTATTTATATCAACTTCAATGTAATTCAAGTTTATTTAGAGAAATCGATATCAATTTTAGTATATTAGTTCCTAAGTGTGATTATTTATCCATATTAAAATTTAATTGTTAACATTAAACAATGCACTTATTATAGATATAAAATTAGGGTTATAGTTTCAAATAAACAATGCAATTATCAAAATTCATTACTAAGCCCTAGAATTTGATTCTCTTCTCATCTAATTTATAATTTCATTATGAACATGTAATAATTCTAACAAAGCCATATAATCCATAATGGTCATATAATAATTATCACAATCTCCATTAATTCATAACAATCTTGACAAGATTCATACAATTTATTCTCAATTTCATCACAATTCTCTACAAATTGAAATCATAAAAATACTTCTTCATATAATTAATCACATTCTCCTCCTTTAGATATGTCCATATCCCTTCCCTCTTTCCTCCTTCCTTCCTCTCTCCTCCTTCCATTCCTTCACAATTTCTTCTCAATATGGAGAAGATATTGTATGGTAGGGTAAGGAGGAGAGAGAAGGACGTAGGAGAGGGAAAAGAGCGATGGGGATAATTTAGAGAGGAGAGAGGAGTAGGGAAGAGAGGAAGAAGGAGGAGAGAAAATACATGTGGTTGTGGATGGAAGTAATAGAGGATTCATCTCTAGAAGGTGTTGGTGTAGGAATCATCAGAGGAGGATGGTGTGAGTAGTTTTGGAAGCAACTGGGGAAATGTCAAAGGATGCTGGCTACAATTAGTTGTGGCGGCAGTTGACGCAACTAGCTGGCAGAAGTTGCTGACTAGGGAGGAAGTGTGGAGGCTGGTGGTGGGGGAGTCACCTGTGGTGGCCAAAGGGAAGTGTAGGTCAATGGAAAGCCATAGTGGAGCTTGGAGGAGAACCCTGGTATCACTAGAGGATATCAATGAGTAATTAAACAATATAGCAGGGAGGAAAAGAGGGATAATGATTTCTCATGAGGTTAACTAATAGGTACATTCCTCGTTGGTTATTACAAAAGCTAACAATGTATGATCATTATCATTAGTTGCATCCATAACACCACCGACAACATTCTAACTCTATCATTATCTAACTAGAGAAAACCAACACCTAACTTCACATCCCAGATGCAACCCTATGATACCTACATCATCAATTATGGGGAAGACATTTGATGACAAAAACCAATTTGGGGGGGGGGGGTTTGTGGAACACATTACATGTAACCCTTTCTAATCAATCTGTATAGGAGCAACTGATGGTATATACATTTTCTTTAACATTAAACTGATGAAGTAGGGTTTTGGAGGAAAATGAAATGCCTCACAAATATTTTGAGCATAATTCTATTTTCACAGGAGATATATTGGATTGGTTGCTTTCAGAGGAAAAAGAAAATAAAAATAAAATGAAAGCAGTGTTTTCTCATGGTCAATTTTTGTAGTTATTTGTAAAGAATGGATGCTAAAGGGTACATCATTGGTTTCTCTTGAAAAAACAACCGATGTGATATCTCGTTTCTAAAGTAGTGTATGTCGTAAAAGAGCATACATGATCCCAACTTGCATTTCATGTATGCATAAGTCTATATTAGATTCACAGCATCAGAATCCATATCTCATCTCTTAATCATGTCTTATGAAACAAGGAGAGTTTTGCTGGATTGTTATTGTTAATTTTGATTTCATCTTTTATATCCTTAATAATTGATAGGATTAGTTTGCTTATTCACTATTTATTTGGTTTGGTCATTTAAATTTTATTTTTCGTTGTTATGTTGATTCTTCCACTTTTACTTTTTTACTTTAGAACTAATTAAACTTGGGTGTTTATGTTGAACTCATGGCTATAACAATAACTCTTGATTATGGTTGGCTTGGCTTGATATACTTTTTCCATCTCATTTCATTGATACTTGTGCTTGGCATTTTCTTCAAGAATGTTTCCTTATGCTTGAGGTCAAGCCATAGTTCAAGAATATGGGGATTTGATGTGAATAATTTATATAGACTATTTTCCCACTTCTACACACACTTTCAATCCACTGTATACCTCATTTCGCCTCTAATCATACTGGATTTCCCACTTTATAGATGTTGTTACTAATTCCATGTTTGTGACCACAGGTACATGATGTTGCCAAGAAAATGAGGTAAATCCCATCAAAATCCGACCTTAGTTGGATTCCCCATGCAATTTCCCATTCTTCAGGAAGTTTCTCAAGTTTCTGACAATGATACATTTATATTGTTGAACATGATGTGTTGGTTGCATACAAATGCATACACCACCCTAATGAGAAGCAACACAATGTGTATTCCAAATGATATGAAATGTCAATTGATTCAAAGAATTTTCCAAAGCCACTGCCTAAGAACAACACAGTGTGTGTTAAATGCAACATTAACTCCACTCAACCCAGGAGCCACTGCTTCACACCAACATTGTGTGTTGATATTTGCACATGCCATGCTCAATAGGTCTTGGTTTTCTAGATATTCATCGAATAGAAGAAACACATTGTATCGACCGATTGATACACTGTGAATCCTTAAAACAAGTTGGTTTCACCTTTAGTTTTCGAGAGTGACACGTCATGTCTACTCCCCTACACTTTGTGTCCCTTATAATTTCTGTATGTTTTTCAAATGATAACCATCCATCATTTTTAAATATGAGGGGGAATCTTGGGGATGGTTATGACTCATCGTTTTGAAGGATTTCTCGACTAGAGAACATAGAAAAAAAAGAAAGTGAACAATTTTGGAGAAGATCAATGAGGTTGATACTCGAGAGAGAACCTCCTATTCTCTTCATTTCTCTTTGTAGATTGTAGCAAGGATGTATGTTCTCCATTCCAAGCCCTCTAGGGAGAAGCTTACATGACTACAAGTATTAGCAAGGAAAAAATTGCATCCTCAAGCTAAAGTTCTTACTTGTTCTTCTTCTTTCACATATTTCTTTACTCTTTACCTTCTTTAATCATGTTAAGCTTCACAATGCATTACTTGTACTTATGCTTTACCACCATTTGTGAGTAGAACTCCTTTCATGGAATGGGAGAGTAACTCTCGTGTCATAACTTATGTGAACTTGAATTTGATGTTTAATACTAGTTTCCTGCTTTACTAATATTATATCAGTGTCGTAGTTACTTGCTTACTTTACATGCCAAATAGTTTGCTTGTTTATGCTTCTTATATGATCTATGAAGATGTGTTTAGAAGTATGGAGATTGATCTTAGAAACACTTCCTTGACCATGGGAGTGTCTAGGAGTCTATTGAGGAGTTAAGTTTTGCAGTTTGAAGTGAAACATATGTATGGGAGTGTTATGTGAAGTTAGGATTGTCTCAAATCATCGGGAGGTACATGAGTTGCAAACCTCCTTTGAGTGGTTACCTAGTATGTTAGATTTTTGTTGTTCCATTAATTTATGACATGTAAGTTTAATCCCATCCATGAGATTCATTAAAACTAATTTATGCAATCCTTAAAAGGATTGTATTTGTGTGTTTTGTTTGTTCCCTTTAATGTAATTTGAACCAATGAATCCAACTTTTGTAAATGATACAGATTGTTGAACTTAAACATTCTTGAACCTAATTAGCCAAGCTCCATGTGGTTAATCCTCGACTACAATTGATCTCATATACTTGCGGGGGGAACAAGTTGAGACAATTGCAATATTAAAACTTGTGCATTGTAGAGTTCAACATGTTATCATTACATGAGTCAACATTCCACCTAGCTTGTTAAAAGGAATCTAGGGTTTAGTATACATCATGAATGGAATTTCAATACATATCTTACTTTTAATTATTGAACTTATTGTACTATTGTTTAATCATATGTTAACCCACATTCATATATAGTTTCTAGAACCATAATATATCATCTAATGTAGGTCATCTTATTGTCAAATTTTATGTATGCTGACATGTTCTAATGCCCATTTAATTGGTTGCTTGAAATATTTGAATTTACAGAGCAAACTCACCTAAACTACATGTCTTCTAACTTAGTGATGTGTGTATACTTGTACTTGTACATGTACATGTGGTCTCAATGAGTTACCATATTACAATTGTAACTAAATACTAGGTTAAAAGTGATATCTTACCTATTACTTTATTTTACTATCTGAATTTTCAAATTGTTGAGTATGATTGACCTCTCTACAAAGGTAATAAATGTGTTGTTGGCTTCTTTATTTTACTATATAAATACATATGATAACATTCACACATGAAGGATTAGTGTTTAGAAATCAATTAACCAATGATGACTAATTTTAATGGTGTGCCACTCACAAGAATTTCTACGATTATCTAGTCTACCATTTTTCATTCATTTTCTAATCATTGTGCATTCAGTTATAAATGGGTTATTAATGTATACATACCCTACCACACTACATATATACACATGTGTAACACTCATAAAAAATCTAGTAATGAGTTTATCTCTAGTTTACCTCTTTTTCCAACATTTATCTAAGAAGTTATATTCATAAGTACAACCTGATGACCTTGTAGCTTAAAATCTATAAAAAGGTTGGTTAATTATACGTCTTTGATGTCAACTAGCATGGTTGTTTTCTCATTAATGGTTGAAAGTTGAGGATAACCACTAGTTTCATCATCTTAAGGATATGGAGCTTGGGGAGATGGAAACTGCAACTCCCAATTCCATTGTATAGGTCATGATGGCGAGTAGTCATAAGAATATCATCAGAAGTTGTAGACACTAGTTCCAGTAGTAGGGGAAGCTCTTAACCTTTCCTGGTCCAGAATCTTTAAAATGTTAGGTAATGGTGATGGAGAATAAGAGTGTTTTCCCATTCTTGTGTGTCTTCGGGTCTCTTTACAACCACTATAGAATGTTGGCACCATTTCGTGTTGTCAAGCGGACTGGATATGGGTCATGTGAGCTAGACGATATGGAGTAAGTAGGATCAGGAGGCGTGAGTTGTCTTCCAATGCGGCAGTGATTTACGAGGTTGAATGAGAGGACATACATGAGTGGAGGTAGTGTATGTACATTCCACGCATCCTCTGTGACCGATAATAGTGTTAACCCTTGTAGCCACAGTGGTGGCAACAACTTGTACCACAATCTGTGTTGGCGGATGTATGACATCGTCATAGCTGTAGATAGGAGGAAAATAGCCAATAGGGTTCAGGGCACAACATAGAGTATGGGGAAGATGAAGGGGATAGGCAATGGAAGTGGATGATCTAAGTGGTGGTGGTGGTAGACTTGGTTATACTTATGGGGGAAGGCATAGTGAAGGAGAAGGAAAACATGGAAGAAAATAGAAGGAGGACACCAGGTTAGTTACTCATAGATGGACTGTCATTCATGTCTGGTCAAAGCACCTGCACTATATTGAGGGGAAGTTTTAGAGATGAAAATATGATCAAGTGAGGAAGGGGGAGTTCAGGAAGAGGTTTGCCATTATTACAAAATGTAGAGGAGGCATTTGTTGCATCCGAGGGAGGGAGACACACCATCCACATTAGTACATTCGAAGATAGTTTAGATATCACTTCTTCTAACGATTAGACACATGGAGGAAGAGGGCCATGGTCGTGAGGCTTGAAATGGAATGATAAAGACTATGAAACTGATTTCAATAAATCAACTCATTTAATATATTCAGCTTTTATCATCTCTTCCCTTTTCAATATCAGTTTAGTTATCCCAGAACAGTAAAACTAATGGAAAATTGGTAATCAGACTAATTAGGATGCCCTAAATCCAAATTTCAAGCCAATCTATCATTTTGAATCTATTTGGCTTAATGAATTCTTTTAACATCTTTTTTAATCAATTTGATACCACATTGCATATTTATCAAATATGTTTCATCAATTAGACTTAGGGTTGGTTTATATTGACGAATTAGCCTCAAAATTGATTATGGGTGTATTTGTGTAATTAATCCCCAACCAAGGACTCAACTAATAAATTTATCATTAATATTTTATAAATCATGATTTGTCAAAACAATATATTTTCTTTAATTAAGTTAATCCTAATTTAATTAAAGTTAAAGAAAAGGAGTTATAATAACAAAATTGAAACCACATAAAAATAGGGAAATACAAGAGTAGTTACCTAGATTTGAGTATGTTACAATACTCCACCGCTTAAAAAGGATTTCTTCCCCAAATTCTACACATGTATGACATTTGTCAAAGAACATATTTTCTTTTTTTGAAATTTATCAAATGTCATTATTTTCTTCTTATTTATTTGAATTTATTAATTAGCATGTGTGGAGAAAATATAATTTGATTACATTTATAATTTCTGAAAATGTTTCGCATAGTTCTTAAAGTAAATATGTCAACAACACTACCCTCATAATGAGTTACAACATAAGGATTTGAAGATTCTTTTAAGTTATTCACTTACACATTTACCCTCTTTATTTTATCATCCAATTGAATTCATTCATTCCGAGAGGCTAACCTTACTTTGGATGAGTCTATCTTCTCAATCGATTTATTTTAGGTCATCCAATTAATGTTCATTATATTCATATTAGCAAGGCATAATTATCCTAAATAGGAAGTAATTATATTAGTGCAACATTACTATATAAATTCTCCCATGGTTTACCCAGTTATTTTATTATTATGTTCAAACCATGTTGAAGTGAAATTTACTCTTGTAATCTACTATGATATCAAAATCAACTCATTAAAAAAGGTTGATCTATCATATAACTTAGCACTTAAAAAATGTATTACAGGTTAGATATAGTAAGTCATAAATATCCAAAGTTCTAACTCATACCTCTACTCTTAGGTATAGGGTTTTAGGCCTGACCTAGCTAGTTAAGGTTGTCTCACAGAAGGTCCTGGCCCCCTGCACACTGTGCAACAATTCCTCTGATTAGCTAGACATCTTTTTATTTGGATCATGCACACCACAAGTAGATAGGACTCTACTAATATATACTTCATGTATGATGACTTTTTTCATGAAACCATTGATAAAATCCAAAAAACTTGTTCTTTTTGTACATATATAGTGTAATAATCAAAGTATTTTTGCCTATGAAAACTCTTGCAATGTGAATCTAAAAAATTAGCTCCAAAATCAATATCTTCTCAGAAAGTATAAAACCTCCAAGGGTCTATAACGGTATCCCAAAAATATCACTAACTAATATCACATAGATATAGACTACAAGAACATGATGCCCACTTCTTCTAAATCAATATAGTTTACTTCGCACATCGTTTACCAAATTTTGTTAAGGTACTCAATCATATAAGTATAAATTTAACGTTAACCTGGGACAATAGGGAGTTGTCAGGTCACCCGACCATCCTAAGAATTAATTAGGGTTTACAAGATAAAAGGAAACAATATGGGAAATCATCACTTAATTTCATCAAATAATAATATTTCCAATGCCCTAGGAACTATTTAAGGATACCAACTTCGTAGAGGGGGGAGGAGACAACTAGGTTTTCTATGAATTGATTCTAATGGATTGAAATTGAGTCAAGAATGGTAACGGATAAATTATACATGGTTGAACCCTAGTTAGTATTCCACGACCCAAGAAAGGTGCATCACATCTTATATAAGGTCAATTACATGCCTAATTGAGGCATATGTGTAAGAAAAATAGAGGATAACTTGAAATAGTCAAGTCACCTACTACATACACTTTGATTCCATATTGTAAAGAGTTGGACCTGAGAGGGAATCTGCTCTTCAATAAATGGAGAGTTGAAACCATCATATTCTATAAATGGAAGAAAGGAGGAATTTCATTATTTCTCAAATGTTATCTGTGACATCCCCAAATTTTCTAAAACTTAATCTAATGTGTGACATCCAAATTGAAACCCTCACCTCAGTGAGAATCCCAATTAAAACATTCCACATAAGGCTAAGAAGAAGAAAATTAAGGGAGTCAGAAGAAAACAATCAGTAGCACATGTACATGAACAATAATAAAACCATACACACATGTTCACCATTAAACATATAATTACAGCATGAATTGTTACAACATTTGATATTACATATTGAACATCAAACTTATACATATACATGTACTACAACTAAACTACAGGATCTTAAGACAACATGTTCACATGTACATCAGCTCGCCACACAACTTTCAACTATCCTAGATCTTCAAGAGCATAACCACAACCTAAACAAAAAGATTACATGCGGTACACATCATCACAATATTCAAGAATATTGTACTG
This sequence comes from Alisma plantago-aquatica, assembly GCA_963693085.1. NCBI lineage: Eukaryota > Viridiplantae > Streptophyta > Magnoliopsida > Alismatales > Alismataceae > Alisma > Alisma plantago-aquatica. The sequence continues at coordinate 898,882,353 of OY856413.1, read as the reverse complement.
AGTATTCCTACGTGTCTTTTATTTACCTCTCATCATATCTTGGAAATAAGATAAAACTAATATACTTGGCAGTAACAGAAGAATGTAAGAAAAACATATACTTGCACAAGGATATTCATTAACAAAAGAGAACACATATTTTAAGCTTATTTTCCATTATATCTCAAGGCCTTTATGATCACTACCAAAGAGTTGGATCATATGTACACTGCGACCACTACCAAAGAGTTAAGTCTGACCACTACCAAAGAGTTAGGTCATATGTACAATGTGACCACTACCAAAGAGTTAGGTCTGACCACTACCAAAGAGTTAGGTCATATGTACAATCTGACCACTACCAAAGAGTTAGGTCACTTCCAATCACACTGCCAAAGAGTTAGTGCTTCCAATATAATGGACATATATATCATGTTTGATGTGTTCATAGTAGTAATCATGGAAAATCATGCAACATATCATACAAGAACAATCATTTCATCCAATATCATATGCCAAGTATTTTACTACACATATAACACAAGCATATTGTATAATAATCCAAGTAAGAGGTAATGGCGTACCTTAGATCAAGATATCCTAATCATCACGTATACTTCTGATGTCAACTATATCCTTGCTCAACTTTGATTAAGATAAGATCATATACTGTCATCAGATTCTCATCATATGAACCCTAGTTAGGTCCATATTACAGTTTACTTATCTCATTAGGATATTCCCATCATTACATGCATTATTGTCTTAGATTTATCTTACTGATGTTATAATCGAGATCATAGTTCATTAACTGAATATACTCATGTGTCACATTATTATGTGAACATATATAACATTATGTCACTTTCATTAACCATATTAGGGTTACATCACATGTATTAAGGGTGCTCTTCATATAACATGAATTTCATGTATATAACTAATCTCATATCTACATATTATCTTCCAGTTGCAGATATGAGGGTGTTCCATGAATTTCATCATTTATTGATCATTAATGTATTTTCTACATTTTCTTTAGGGTTATTAACCCTAATTATCCATATTGAGCAAATTATATAGTTCCGTACATCAACATGACCATATCTGACATCATATGCATTATAAACATGATTATAGACTTACTGACATTTTCCCATAATTTTATATCATCATTTGATATTTATTACTCATAAACTAAGCATTACACATCTTACATGATATCACAGAAATTAGTGTATCAAAAGCCTGATATTATTCTTCCACTGTGTTCTACTCATTTTTTTGAGAATTTTGGTATCTTATTTGCATTTTTCTGATAATTGTGCTAATTTCTATGAATTACTGAAGATCTAAGTATTTTATGACTTTTTACCTTTTTCGGCCAATCGGGTCTTGCCACGTGGCCATTAAAGGGTTGGCGCAAGTCAAGGCTTGGGCCGCTGGTTCACAGTCTAGACCCACCTAGTTTGGCTTGGAGGGCCGGTCTGCTCTTTCTCCTTTATCGGTGGCCATTTTGAGAACGCGATATGGGTTTCTCGCCTACGTACAAGCTCCGTTCTTGAGACGCCGTCACACCGCCTCTAGCTGGTCTCCAATTCTCAGCATGTAATTGTGCACCTCCAGGTCCACCCCCCTCACCTCAGTCGCATCGGCGTGGCTCGACAATGAGCACTAGTGATGGATTGCAGGTGATTAGTCCTCAAAAGCCTCTCCTTGAAACCTCCTAGGTCGCTACGAAGATTCCAGATCTCTGTCCCCCCCACCTTCAAGCTCACTGCCGCCCACAGTGGTGATAACTAGAGATGATCCCCTTCTACTGCTGCAAAGTCGATGCCACCGCTAGGCCGGAGTGCTAGTGAGAGAGATCCTCCATGGCCTCCTCGCTTGACATCGACTCCAGGCTCTGGCGCCCGCAAGCTCGCCTCCAGCAGTAGTGTCGCAGTCATGTGCAAGGGGGGATCCTCTCCCTTCACGTCGTATGTGGAAGCGAAGACCTCTAGGACTCCATCACACTATCTTTTCAAGGTGACAATGACCGATCTAGAGCTCCGTCTGCTTCAGCTTCCTTCTGCAGTGCTTGACTCCTAAGTGTGTGGGCTCTCATCCGCCCAAGCCGCCACTGCAGAGAAGATCTGTGGTGTGCAATCGGCAGCTTACTCCAACCTTGATCCATGGCACACTAATCATTTGATCCCTCTAGTTCTTCCTCCAAAAGATTCGCTAACATGTTGTGCAACTTCAAGTTATCGAAACTCTAACGCCTGGCTCCATGGTTGCATCTTGGTGAGTGATTGGTGCTGCTTCCATGAGGTAGCTCCTCTGGCATCCCTTGCTCATGTGGATCTCAGTCTATAGGACTGTCTCTGCGAGCCTAGGTTATTAAAGAGGAGTTGAATGCCATATTCTTCTTTCAACACAAAGAAACCACCCCCACGAGGCCACGACCTGCTACACGTCACCGCCCACATTTGGTGATCGTCATGGACTGATCTTGCGAGAACTTTACTGCCTCCCACTTTGTTGATTTGAAGTAGGGTAATAGATAATTTCTCAAAGACCAAGTCCACCGAGTTAGAAATCCAAGGCTACGCAATCCGTCCCAAGGGCTAATAAAATAAGATTGGATGACATCCTTATTATAAACTTAGGTTGCAAATCAAATACTTTGGTCCAATATACCTCAAAAGATATTCAGACTGCATCAACCCAAGAGATATGCCTTTGCATGATCGACACTCTTTGATGGCCATCATTATATCACACTAATTCATAAAATCCCCTATCTTCATAATTGGCTTCATGAATGTATAAAATCAAAGAAGATGATGTCACCATCCTATTTATCCAAATGGCTATCCAATAATCTCAAAATTCCATTCTATAACATCCTACACACCTTAAAACAATTTTGTCCTCAAAATTAAAGCCAAAGACCACTTTATCACATCATATACATCTTAAAAGAACTTTCATCCTCAAAAGTAAACCATATTCATACTTCAAGGGAAAACCTTATCTTACCTTCATCCACATGTAGGCACTATGCTATGTGTAACATATCCGCAAAGGTTTCCTTGAACCATGTATCCAAAGCACTATTAGGCGGTTTACAACCATCTTGGGTGCACAAATGCTCCATTCAGGGTTGAACTCAAGGTTTAGAAGCTTTGGTCATGTCATTTCATATCTAATATATTAGGGTTGCATCTTCGTCTTAACCCGTGCATTAGGATTCCCACATCATATTACCATGTTCTAAATGAGTTAACTAAGATTAACCCATACATCAAGGTGTCATAATCATTTTATTTAGTTCATTGGTAGAACATGTTCATCATTGACATATGCCTTTTAGGAGGGAGTTAACTATAATTAACCCTTGTTATCCATCTAGATCATATCAGGGTGTTGTAAGCATTATGTTGTACTAACTGTCAAACTATATTTTTCATCTTTATTAATCACTAAGGTTAACACCTCATGTAACATATTTCATTCATATGATCTTATTTCATTGTTCATAATAAATGCCACATTTACTAGTGATTTCATCGCAATGTTAACCAACAATTTCACATTATCATCATTATTCATGTTAATGGTTAACCATTTATGCATAAAGATCTATCAAACCATTACTAGGTTTCCATCATATCATGACTACATATCACATCTTGAGATTAGATCACATCCTTACATCTATTATATCATGGTCGTGCTAAACAAACTTATATATGTGGCTTATTAAACATATATTAAAGCATTATCTAGCCCAACTGAGGTTCTCCAGACCCATATCATGACGGTAGTTCCATGCTCATTCTCTCTGAGCTAACTAAACCCTATGAGTATCTCATATGCACATACTTTATCTTTCCTCTCTTAGTCTAGGGTTCACATGTATACCTCATTGGCACTAGCGGATAGCTTTACAAGCTCAAGCCACATAAGCACAAACCAAAGCATGCTAAAACATTCTCTTCATAGGTCTCTACCCATGAAACATATTACCCAAAGCTCTCTTATATACACCACTAGATTCCTATGTGGGAAACCACCAACCCGAGCATGAGGCTTCACAAAAACTAACCCAACTACCTCCTCCAGGGTCTTGGGCTCTCTCCCTCACCTAGATGGTAGGCACTCATATTCATGCTCACATGCACATATATAACCAGCCTCTCGCTGACTCTAGGGTTTGGTCCTCCCAAGGACATCTAGGGTTCAACAAGACTATAGGAATAATGCATGAAGCAACACAACTCATTCACTCAGGAGTATTCTAGTTTAGGACATATCATATCACACATTTCTCATAATCTAATGTCTTGGAGTTTAGGTTCTCTGACCTTCTCCCGCTGGGTCTCACTCTCTCTGGAGTTAACCCCAAAACTGGTCCTAACACTAGAGGTCCTCCTTCGTAAAAGAGCTTTAGGCTCATGCTAACTCACAACTTTGCCTTAATGTAACATATCTTATCTCATAAAAGCCTATTTACATGCAACATCAAAACTTATCTCAAAACCTCAAACCTAAACATAAGTCCTCAAAGACAAACATATATCATCATAACCATCTTATATCATCTATATAAGACTTAGACCGTATCATCAAAACTTATTTCATCTATTCTAACTAACATATATTCTAACAAGGCTCTGGACATCTAATCTAGAACTATTCTCTCTTCTAGACTAATGTCATCACTTTCACTTAGGTTGCATGACCACCTACTACTCGTACATGTATGGGGACACATTTTTGTAATACATATACATAATAAAATATTATATAGTTTTTCTCTGATAAAACAAGCGTCAGAGAAAACTATCGAGGTTCGATCCGTTTGGAATCACAAACCAAATCCTAAAAATGAGTGTCCCACACATAGTAGAGAGTACAATGTCATGAAAACTAGTGAAAAGGGTGAGAACAAGGGGTAGACTAGTGTAGCAACTTTAGACAATGTGCGCAATATGTCTAGGGTTTCTCTTCCCTTGATGCACATCATTTCCAAATAGTGCAACATCCCATACCACTGCACTACAAGGAAAGAACAACATCTAAGGACTTGCTACACAACAAGCACCGGTCTAGACATAGTTCTCAGACATCTAGGTGCTAAACTAGAGGCTAGGTCAGATCTAGTCTCTAAAAGACGACTAATCTAACCCTAAAGATTATTATGGTTCAAGGTTCTTTAGGTTTGAGTTGCATAATGAGCAAATGTCAGGCTTTGCTATTGTTCATGCTCTGATACCACCTGTGATGTCCCCAAATTTTCTAAAACTTATTCTAATGTGTGACATCCAAATTGAAACCCTCACCTCACTGAGAATCCCAATGTAAACATCCCATATAAGGCTAAGAAGAAGAAAATCAAGGGAGTAAGAAGAAAACAATCAGTAGCACATGTACATGAACAATAATAAAACCATACACACATGTTCACCATTCAACATGTAATTACAACATGAATTGTTACAACATTTGATATTGCATATTGAACAGCAAACTTATACATATACATGTACTACAACTAAACTACAGGATCTTAAGACAACAGGTCCACCTGTACATCATCTCACCACACAACTCTCAACTATCCTGGATCTGCAAGAGCATAACCACAACCTAAACAAAAAGATTACATGCGGTACACGTCATCACAATATTCAAGAATATTGTACTGAGTACGCCTACGTGTCTTTTATTTACCTCTCATCATATCTTGGAAATAAGATAAAACTAATGTACTTGGCAGTAACAAAAGAATATAAGAAAAGCATATACTTGCACAGGGATATTCATTAACAAAAGATAACACATATTTTAAGCTTATTTTGCATTATATCTCAAGGCCTTTATGATCATTACCAAAGAGTTGGATCATATGTACACTGCGACTACTACCAAAGAGTTATGTCTGACCACTACCAAAGAGTTAGGTCATATGTACAATGTGACCACTACCAAAGAGTTAGGTCTGACCACTACCAAAGAGTTAGGTCATATGTACAATGTGACCACTACCAAAGAGTTAGGTCACTTCCAAGCACACTGCCAAAGAGTTAGTGCTTCCAATATAATGGACATATATATCATGTTTGATTTGTTCATAGCAGTAATCATGGAAAATCATGCAACAAATCATATGAGAACAATCATTTCATCCAATATCATATGCCAAGTATTTTACTACACATATAACACAAGCATATTGTATAATAAGCGAAGTAAGAGGTAATGGCATACCTTAGATCAAGATATCCTAATAATCACATATAATTCTGATGTCAACTATATCCTTGGTCAACCCTGATTAAGATAAGATCATATACTGTCATCAGATTCTCATGATATGAACCCTAGTTAGGTCCATATTAGGGTTTACTTATCTCATTAGGATATTACCATCATTACTTGCATTATTGTCTTAGATTTATCTTACTGATGTCATAATCCAGATCATAGTTCATTAACTGAATATACTCATGTGTCACATTATTATGTGAACATATATAACATTATGTCACTTTCATTAACCATATTAGGGTTACATCACATGTATTAAGGGTGCTCTTCATATAACATGAATTTCATGTATATAACTAATCTCATATCAACATATTATCTTCCAGTTACAGATATGAGGGTGTTCCATGAATTTCACCATTTATTGATCATTAATGTATTTTCTACATTTTCTTTAGGGTTATTAACCCTAATTATCCATATTGAGCAAATTATATAATTTTGTACATCAACATGACCATATCTGACATCATATGCATTATAAACATGATTATAGACTTACTGACATTTTTCCATAATTTTATATCATCATTTGATATTTAGTACTCATAAACTAAGAATTACACATCTTACATGATATCATAGAAAATAGTGTATCAAAAGCCTGATATTATTCTTCCACTGTGTGCTACTCATTTTTTTGAGAATTTTGGTATCTTATTTGCATTTTTCTGATATTTGTGCTAATTTCTATGAATTATTGAAGATATAAGTATTTTCTGACTTTTTACCTTTTTCGGCCAATCGGGTCTTGCCACGTGGCCATTAAAGGGTTGGCGCAAGTCAAGGCTTGGGTCGTTGGTTCATAGTCTGGACCCTCCAGGTTTGGCTTGGAGGGCCGTTCTGCACTTTCTCCTTTGTCAGTGGCCGTTTTGAGAACATGATTTGGGTTTCTCGCCTACGCACGGGCTCTATTCTTGAGACGTTGTCATGCCGCCGCTGGCTGGTCTCCAGTTCTCAGTATGCAATCGTGCACCTACAGGTCCGCCCCCCTCAATTCTGTTGCATCGGTGTGGCTCGACAATGATCACTAGTGATGGATTGCAGGTGATCAGTCCTCAAAAGCCTCTCCTTGAAACATCCTGGGTCACTACAGAGATTCCAGATCTTTGTCCCCCCCACCTTCAAGCTCACTGCCGCCCGCAGTGGTGATAACTGGAGACGATCCCCTTCTGCTACTGTGAAGTCGATGCCACCGCTAGGCCAGAGTGCTGGTGAGAGAGATCCTCCATGGACTCCTCGCTTGACAGTGGCTCCACGCTCTGGCGCCCGCGAGCTCGCCTCCAGTAGTAGTGTCGCGGTGGTGTGCAAGGGGGGATCCTCTCCCTTCACGTTGTATGTGGAAGAGAAGACCTCTAGGACTCCATCACGTTATCTTTTCAAGGTGACGATGACTGATCCAGAGCTCCATCTGCTTTAGCTGCCTTCTGCAGCGCTTGACTCCTATGTGTGTGGGCTCTCATCCACCCAAGCCGCCGCTGTAGAGAAGATATGTGGTGTGCAATCGGCTGCTTACTCCAACCTTGATCCATGGCACACTAATCATCCTCTCCCTCTGGTTCTTCCTCCAAAAGATTCGCTAACATGTTGTGCAACTTCAAGCTATCGAAACTCTAATGCCTGGATCCATGGTTACATCTTGGTGAGCGATTGGTGTTGCTACCATGAGGATGCTCCTCTGGCATCCCTTGGTCGTGTGGATCTCAGTCTATAGGATTGTCTCTACGAGCCTAGGTTATTAAAGAGGAGTTGGATGCCATCTGCTTCTTTCAACACAAAGAAACCACCCCCACTAGGCCACGACCTGCTACACGTCTCCACCCACATTTGGTGATCGTCGTGGACTGATCTTGCGAGAACTTTACTTCCTCCCACTTTGTTGATTTGAAGTAGGGTAATAGATAATTTCTCAAAGACCAAGTCCATCGAGTTGGAAATCCAAGGCTATGCAATCCGTCCCAAGGGCTAATAAAAAAAGATTGGATGACATCCTTATTATAAACTTAGGTTGCAAATCAAATACTTTGGTCCAATATACCTCAAAAGATATTTAGACTCCATCAACCCAAGAGATATGCCTTTGCATGATCGACACTCTTTGAAGGCCATCATTATATCACACTAATTCATAAAAACCCCTATCTTCATAATTGGCTTCATGAATGTATAAAATCAAAGAAGATGATGTGACCATCCTATTTATCCAAATGGCTATCCAATAATCTCAAAATTCCATTCTATAACATCATCTACATTAGAGATCTTAAGACTTTACAAATAGAAACAAAATATAACAAAGTTACATATTATATCATGTATAATAATTCCTCAACATAAAAGGTAATACTACAACAAATTTGTGTACAACTACTATCACACCAACCCAGCTACAGAGGGCAACCCAACCATTTAAACCTATCCTTAAGTCAATGTCTTTTATGTGATCTTATTGAGTCCATTCTCTCTAAAGGTTCTAGACCTAGGAAGGTTTGGGAACAACACCCAATAAAGAAGGAAAATAGGTATGCATCAAAAGACTTACGAGTGTGAGCATACAATCAATATTGAGAATTATCATGAATTGCAAGTATGAAAAGGGGTATTCCCAAGAAAAGAGGGGGCTATCATAATATTGGTAGGAACCTAAGATGTAATAAAAAGAATGAACTTCAAAATAATGATGCAATAAAGAATAATGTTATTTAGTAAATTGTTTTGCCATGAATCAATTCAAACAATAAACAAATGCATGTAGATATTGAAGAAGAAAAATAACTAAAGTAGGGCCAAGACACCAAGGATCAATAGCCTAAAAATATGGATGATGCCGTAGCACACCCCTATATTTATTAAGGACAAAATACACACCTTGGTCAGAAAAGTGCGACCATAAATAAAAAGTATGGTTATGCAAAAGCATATACATTAGTTAAACTAGTCTAAAACCACATGCAACAATGTAAGGCAAAACACATGTCATCAATCCCATTAAGAAGATTAATTTACACATCAGGTCCAGTTACAAACCCAATCTAATAAGAACATATATTGTTAAGGATTTATACTTGAAAGTAACAAGGAAGTAATGTTAAAACATGTCTCATTGTGGGGAAAATATATGTTAGAGTTGAATAAATTCCTAAATTCAAATCAATATTGCTCATACTTGATATTCACAAATAATCGTTATCTATTAAGGTATAATTGATCCCCAAAGTTGAGTATTAGTCCTAGGAATACATTATTCTTGTTAGTCCAACTAAAAGAAACATATATATATATATATATATATATATATATATATATATATATACATTCTTATTATAGATTCTCCTATTGTTATTATCCTACAACCAGTTACTTAAATGACGTATTAGGCCAGGGCATTCTAGTATCCGAAGAACATGATAGGAGAAGCTTATTGGTGTTATAATTACATGGGCCAATGTTCCACCAATGTTTGTAAAAAGAATCTAGGGCTTACTATATATCAAGAATGAAATTTCAAAACATATTTTTCTTAATTTTGATTATTGAACTTTCTAGACTATTGATTAATCGCATGTTAATAAACATTTATATATAGTTTCCATCAACATAACATATCATTTAATGAAAGTCATCATTATTGTCAAATTTTATGCATGTCGACATATTCTAATGCTCATGTAATTGGTTGTCTCAAATAATTATAATTAATAGTGTAAACCCACCTAAACTACATGTCTTATTACTTAGTGACGTGCATACACTTATACTTGTACATTTATCATGTTCTCCATGACTTATCATATCACACTCATCAATAACTGCTAGGATAGGTGAAATCTTAACTTTTCCTGTGTTTTCTAGTTTGAATTTTCATATTTTTTGTGTGCTTAACATCTATACAAAAATACTAAATGTGTATATGGCTTATTGATCATACTATATATATACATATGCTAACATCCATATGGGAATTATTAATGTTTACGAGACAATTAACTAATGATGACAACTTTTAATGATGTGTTTATTTACATGATTTGCCATGGTTATCTATTCTGTCATTTCCATTCCTTTTCATACCTTTGTGCATTTAGTTATTGTAGAATGCTAATTTCTAGGGTTGTATGAAATCAAAGAGTCCTAACAAATCAATATATCTCAATATACTCAAAAAGCAATCATGGTTGATTCTAGGGTGTCCTTATGTCATAGAAACCCTAGATGGAGTAGTTTGATACTAATAATGGACCTTACAACCCTAGAGGGTACTCTTAAGTAATATGTTATGTGCATGACATGTGTCATGACAAATATAGGAAGCATATAACTTTAGATGATCAGTTTGTGTATATTAAATCAATTTAATAATATTCATGAAGACATCAGATGCAATGGTATATGCTGATATAGATGAGAGACTACTCAAATTCCTTTGCACTAAATACCAAAAAGTATATTGGAATTCTATAATGAAACCCTCACCCTGTTATCCCTGATTAATGTGGACTGAGAGGGACATGGATATTACCATAATACATGACCAATAGTTCAATAATTACCTAAGAATAATCATTAAATTTCACTAAATAGAAAGGAGTTTCGTAACAGGATGAAAGACATACTCCCCGTAAACAACTTACATGAAAGGGAAAACTAAGTTTGCAACATGAAATAAAATCTATCTATCTAAATCTTCCAGGTAGTTTTAAGCATCTTTCCTTTTAGTGCCTTCTTCTTGGATATCCATTTTGTAGATTAGTAGATTAACCTAAAATGTCATGAAACAAAAACATGGTTAATACAACAATTTACTCATATTTAGGGGGATTAAAACATTTGCATGTAGGTGTAACAATTTCATTAGCCACAAAAATAAATTAGATTACAAAATTGAACATGCACTGTCATTCTAACTTCGTAATTAATATATGCAGTACACTCCCTCACTGGAGTACTCATTGTTGGGAATCCTCTGAATAGGGTTTTTTCCCTATAGTGGACTTCTCATAACCTCTCATTTCTGGGATTGGTTTGTTATGGCCTTTCTTTTTTTTTCTAGGCCTCACAATGACCATCCTATCGCATCTTGGCCTCATAATGACCATCCTATCTCATCTTGGTCTTATTCGTGATTATCCTATCTTGGATTGATCACCCATCGTCATAATGATGTTTCATACATCCCACATGACTCAATTAAATCCACTAAAGATAATTAAGCAAGTAACACTTATATAATGTGATATGCATAGTGAAAATATAGATTGCAAGAATTATATATACAACCAATACTTTAGTTTCAATCAATCCTAAAATCCTTGTAAAACCACAAAGTAGTTTTATTTGAGTAGTCATAGGCATAACCACAACCATTCTCAGATGTAACTCTACCTTCAATAAATAAGTACAGTTTTAGATTAAGAAAGTAGTCACCCTTAAATTAATGAATAACACCCAAATATTACTATTTTGTTCAAAACTCTCATTAAGATTGACTTTGGTTCCAAGTTAGGGTTTTGGGATCAAATTAGGGTTTCATTGGGGTTTTGGCTTCTAAAACCCTAATTATCACTTTTATTGCCTTTTTGACAGACAAACCCTAATTTTAGTAGCATATGTATTATTAATCTCAAATTAATTCAATGATTTCATTTTTATACACAAATACTAAATTTAATCTATCTATGTGAATTAGACAAGTTGAAATCACTAAACTTAAAAAATTATGACTTCCATGTTTTTTGTACATTAAAGTTGGTAACTTTTGGCACTTTTAGAATTCATAGAAAATCTAGGTATTGAAACTCATTTTAGTGGAATCCTTGCATTTTCCTAACCAACTTTCATAAATAAATTATTATCATTGAACATTCATGAGAATTACTATGATTTTTACAAGATTATTTGATTTCTAGCCAATGAGAGCTCGCCACTTAGGTGATGAGCCTAGGTCACAGCCTTGACAACTCAGCTGGGCCAAACCAATGAGCACACGCCAACTAGGATTCGCTTCCCCATGTGGACACGCGATAGTCAAGGCGAGAAAGAGAGAAAAGTTCAGAAAACCCTTACCCGAAAAGAAGAGGAGACAAGGTAGACCAGTCTTTTAACCCCTAAGATTGTCTTCAACCTCGCTACTTTTGCAAGTAGCTTGGGCATTTAGTGACGATGATAAACTCTAAGATTCTGACCTTTTAAGAGAAAAGGGAGGGTGCCAACACCTTCATATGTCCACAACAAACTCACTTAGGGTCTCAATTTCCCTGGTGATGGTTGGAGTCAAGAGGACAACGACGACTTATGTTTGACAGAGTCTAGGAGATGCTAGGGACGAAGGATAAGAGTAGGGGAAGAATTTATTGTAGGGAGAGGATCACTCAATCAAGTAGAGTCTCTCGAGCCAACTTGTGGTTTCATCAGAAGGTCATAGACCTATATGTACCCTTCACCATGGCAGAGAGGTTACCCATTGAGCTCGTGAATTGGGCAATTCTTCTAGAGTTCTCCAAACTAGGAAAAACATATAGTCATAGCTTCACACTGATATAATGTATCAAATGGACTTGTTTCCAGATCTACTTGTACATTGAAGAGGGAGAGAGAGGGGAAAATAGATTCGTTGTTGTTACTATTACTATTTCAGTTTTCAAAACTAGTCGAAGGTATTTGATGATCATTTGATCATTAGATCTTGATCCAAGGGCCAGATATGCATGCAACAAATTAAATGTCCATATATTGCCTTTTCCAAGTAGGAATGTGTGTGATATTAATGTATATTTTCTTTGATCCATTCACTTTAGTATTTATAGTAAAATCCATATCCCTCTCATTTTATCTTTTTAATCCCAAATCTTAAAGGAAAGTCTTAAATAATTTTATCTAGATGTGGATGACATTGGAGAACAAAATACTCAACTAAGAGGTGCTTTTGTTACTCTCTAAGTCTCCCTCTTTATCTCATTATTCAAGGCATCAAATCAATTGTTTTATCTTTCCAACTTTCCCATATTTCTTATTTTGATTACTTTAATTATGAAAAGCAATGTTGAAATGAAATGAATCCATTTATCTCCTTCAGCGCATATTTTCTAGAAAATTCCACACAATTCCATATTCATCACCCATTTCTCTTTCTTTTCCCCATGTCCATTACTGCTTTATTGAAAATAGTAAATCCACCAAAACAATATCATAGAAGAATTTTCAAATCAAATCCTTACTTGTAAAACAAGGCACATCATGCTTCTAATATATCATTATTATACAAATATTTTCATTTCAAATATGTAAATACACATGAAAAAACATGTTATAACAAACTATGTGTGTATTGAATTAGTAGACAGTAAATTCATAAGTCAATATTTAGATGTATATTCAAGTCTGCAATCACATTATTAATGTGAAGATATTAAGGTCATTATGGAGTCAGATGACAATGAATAAACATTACAGTGGTTTAAGTAGTTAATTATATCATGAGGATTTTTCTAGAAGAAGATAATGTTCAGTGAAGGGTTAATAAAACTTTGGGATCTAATGAGTTCAAGGAGTAGCCAATAAGGATTTTAGAACAAATTAGAAGGGGTATTGCATTTTAAGGCCTAATTGGGCATCAAACCAAGGAAATTGAATGGAAAATAGTTAGTCCATGGCAAAAAGTTTGATTCAAGTGGGTGTCAGGAGGCTTAGTGGAGAGGTGTTGGGTTTTAGGGGAGGCAGAGAAGGCAGCGGAAACAAAATTTTCTCCCCCAAACCCAGAACAAGGAAATGCGTCAACGTCTATACAATAGGAAAGGATGGTCTGTGGAATCATACCTTGTCCCGAGGCTTGCTCAGCGACAATACCTCGTGCCTTGTGCGGTCTTCACCTCCGGTCTTGGACGGTGTCTGTGCAGCTCCTGGTCACACCGGGATTGACGACTCCTCCTCTCACCGGGACTGTCGGGGTTGACAGTTGTCCTCCTGAGCGGTAGAAACCTCCCGCCTCTGAAGTAGTCCACACGGACCACCTGGAACTCCACACTCCTTGTCCCACAAGGAGTTGGAAGGACTCACACCCTCTTATTGACGTACTAATCGCCAACACACTCTCCTGCTGCTAGTTGCAACTGTAGTTGTCTTTCCCTTGCTGCGCCTCCCTTTGCGGATAGCACTTGCTCGGGCTCCCTCTCGGTTACCAAAACCACAGAGAATGACAACCTTGCAGAGCAACTGGTTGCACTGAGTTGTACTTTGAGAAGCCCCCAATACCCCTATATATATAGGAGGCTCATGGGACAGGGTTCTCTATCTCGGGCAATGCGGGACTAAAAGCAGGGGCAGAAGGGTTTGAGATTTTCCACAAAAGCAATCAACTCGCAACCTGAACCGATCATTTCACAAGTTAAATGGTCGGTTGGGGACCTGAACCGGTCGGTTCACAAGTGAACTGGTCGGTTGGGACACCTTAATTGGTCGGATCACAAGTGAACCGGTCGGTTGGTGGTCCTCATCGGTTCCCAATTGACTTTCCTTCTTTTGTTTCTAATTGGCATCAAATACCAATCCTATTTCCCAATCAATTTGGACAATTGAAACGAAAGGAAAATTCTCACCAATCCTATTTTCCCAAGTTGCTCGGTTGCACCAGTTGAATCGATCATTTCAACACTTGAAGCAATCAGTTCACCCTGATCTTGAGCCGATCGACTCAACACTTGAGCCGACCTGTTCACCAAGATCATCCGACCGGTTCATCACATGAACTGATCAGTTGGGAGTACAGGTTGTGCAGAATTAGTCAATTGTGATTTCAATCAATCTAATACTCCAATCAATGTGTCGAACACCTTGAACATTATGATATTGATCTATCAATTGACTGAGTGTTTAATTGAACTACTAAACTCCTTTAGTAATCAATCTAAACATTGCTTGTGGACAAAAATCCTCTTCCAGGTTAAATCCTATGTGTGTTACCCTACAAGTCCA
Organism: Alisma plantago-aquatica; assembly: GCA_963693085.1. Taxonomy (NCBI): domain Eukaryota; kingdom Viridiplantae; phylum Streptophyta; class Magnoliopsida; order Alismatales; family Alismataceae; genus Alisma; species Alisma plantago-aquatica. The sequence continues at coordinate 898,867,089 of OY856413.1, read as the reverse complement.
TTTCACGTTGGCAGTGAAAGTCCATAACACTTATGACTTCACAAGCAAAGAGCGGTACCTAGTCACACATCAATGCTACCAAAGTGAAAGTAGAAAGTTGGAGAACAACTTTCAATCCTACAATCCATGAATGGTGTTACAGTGAATGTATAATTCCTTTGTCGTTGATATCTCGAATGAACTCGAGGCATGGAACAGTCATCCTATCAACGTTCATTCACTTTCTTGATCTCAGAGTAGATTGAACGAGATATGTATGACATCAATATCACATACGGATTCACACATGTGTGCACACACCTATCTCAATCCTACTCATCAAGTGGCCTTGGATATCAAACTCCCTCAGGAGGGACAAAACCCATATCTATCACTCACCCCTCAAAAGCCCCATGTGTCAAAGCCACCCAATCATCACCTTTATAACAACCCATGTTTCAGGACTACGTTTGATGATGTCAAAGTGTGCCCAATGACATGTCTTGAGTGTAGTGATTTCAGGTCAAAGAATCTCACTTGCCACCATCACTGTGAGTACTGACTGTGACTACCATGTCATGGTTCCATGTGTCAAACTCACAGTGGGTCTATCTGGTACACTTGTTCTCTAACAAGTACCTATGTGTTTGGTTTGATATCTCTATATCATGACTAATGAGATTTTGTTATCAACCAACACCACAATCTAGTCTTGTGTGTCATTTTTGTCTATCTACCTTCCACAATGACATTCAACCAGGGACATAACAAGAACGTACAAACTCTTAGCATCCATATGATCTCATTGTTCAGGTCCTCAACCTGAAAGGATAGGTCATTGAGTACTATCATTCTCTAGACATTCAATCTATTCTATCACTATCTCATTTGACTGAACCAGAAAGAATTAGAAGCTTGCCTTTGATGTTTATCAAATCAATCTTAATGTATCCCACCAATCATCCCATGATTGGCTCTCAGGGCATACATACCAATAGACTCCCACTTGCACTGCGAGCCAATCACCCTTGAATCATATTCATAGTGATCTTCAAACATGTCCCACATGTTACTGTGCTCTAGTGCGAACATAGTGAGTTATGGCAACACCTTGCCAAAGTCAGTATAAATTGTATGTCTCAAATCGCTTTGTTGTACGTCACACGTATGAGATGGAGTTGTTGTAATATGCGCTCTAGTATTCCTTTGCTAACCTTTAGCCACATTGCATGATCAAGTATTCCAGACTTGCCATCAATGAGTGGAATATCTATAAGTTCATCTCATGAACGTATCCATATAGTATCCACTGCTGTTCTTCAACACATAGATACTCGACATTTCCTTTTAAATGGTTTTTATTGGAACACTTCCAATTATCAACAAACTTTCACTTTTATATATCCTATATATATTTTACGATTAATTTTATGTCCTTTCGGAAGTTCGCATCAATGTAACTCTTTACATTGAACTCTTCCTTATCTCCATAGAACTAGTACTTCTCAAGTACTTATCAAGTTCTTATGGTTTCCAGTAACCCTTACTGGAAGTAGACAGACATCCACTCGTCATGTCCCACATACGAGTTATCAGGATGAGCATATCATATTGTCATGTCCTACAAACAAGATGATGAATGCATTTTGTTCTTTCCATGTTGATACATGCAAGATAATGGGATGATTACATACATAATACATCCATATCTATTCTTAATGTTCCCAATCTTCATAAGAATTGGACACTTGGCCTTGGGATACTAACTCCATGTAGCATTGTCAAGTTTTCTCCCACTGAATTTGTGCATACTGAACTCTTCTGTACAGATTGCCAATGTATGCTTTCTCTTTTCAGGTCAAGAGGTTTTCGAGAACTATCTCTATAGATCTCTATTCCTATCACATAGGAAACATCTCTATCTTCCTTAAAGATAATTTCCACTTTTGGATTTCCATTCTAGAACATTTCGATTTCACATCAACATGTGGAATGTGAATACACTCCCACTAAATCATAGATCCCTTCTTTACCTTTGACATATCAGTCAAACCCTTTGACTATATCATCAAAGAAAACATCCAATTTTGAGTTGCTTGTACTCAATCAATCACATTCATTAGTCCATTGTAACTTATAGACTTCATTTGCATTAGTGGATTTCTAAACCTTATAGGTTGTGTCACGTACACATCCTTGTTTTATTCCTCATAGGAATGCGGTTTTAATATCCATATGCCAAATGTCTTAGTCATTAAGTTGCAATCAACAAGCATCATCCTTTTCTAAATGTTATCCATGTGTCTTAACATTTAAAATTCATTTTCACTTATGTATTTCATCCAATGGGTGCTACCATCAAGGTCATACCTTATGGTTCACATGGATGTCATTTAGGATGTAATGGTCATAAACCATAACTCAAAATTCGGTTCCTCATATTCATCTAGATAGTTGACTCATCATATGAACAACTCATCATATAGATAATTGAGGTGTATCTGTCAAGGATATAAGAACTCACAACCCTTGTGATTCTCAATGTCCTTTATTAGTGTGGGGTATTCTTTTATTAAGAAGAATTCAGTTATTTGATAATCATTCTCTAACTCCTTAGAGTATGATTCCTTCTTGATTTAGACATCACCATGTCTTAATCATGAGTTCTCTATGATACACTATCATAATCACTCATAAGGATCTCAAACATTTGTTCTATGTATTTTATTCATTGATCTCATCAAGAATTAACACTTTACCAAATTTGCACTTCATCTATGATAATATTGAACACTTCAAGATATTCATATTGGTATTTCTCTAAACACCATTTGAAGTATTAGCATTTGTTCTAATAGGTATGTAAATACATCACATGTATTATACCTAATAGGATAATAATTCTCCCACTACCATTAGTGAAGATTGATTAATCATGTTCAAGATATTCATGTCTCTTACTGGTTCGCTAACCAAAAGAGTCTAGATTTATCCATCATATGGAAACTAGATATGAATTTCTCATGATTTATGCTAATTTGATTGTTTGAGTTATCTATAACTTTAGGTATCATTTTATCTTATGCATATCAAATACCATAAGATAAAGCATTGCCACAAAGATCATATCTTTAAGATTGAAAACTCAACTTTATTAATTTCCATCATTGTTGCACAATATGCAAAAATAAAGTGTTTCTATCTATTGGCAATTTATGAAATAGCAGTTCTCAACTCTATTTCGTGCCCTTTAGGATGAAATAAACTGAAAGATACTCCTATCTATGGCAGCAACACTTGCTCCAATGATGGGTACTTCTTTCTTGGTCCTTTCACAAAGGCCATCACTTCTTTGCAAATATTGTATATCATATATGACATATCCATATCTTGGTATCATATACCTCAAATAAAGAAGCGGTTCATTTCATGATACCTTAGGCGGAGATCTCCATCCCCTCCTTCATCTTCTTTTGATCTTCCAGATATAGAAGGGCAATTCCCTCATACACCCTTTCCCATGTGCCTTGAGGCTGAAGACGGCTTGGATTGCTGGCTAGCATCAGAACACTTCTTTGCTTTGCCCTTGTCCTTGCCCTTAAGAATTACCTTTTCTTTGATCATATCAAAGATTATGGTTTGTATTTCTTCATCTTTGCCTCTACTATCCTCAACATGTCCAACAACTCTATCAACGCTTGTCAAAGTTGTTCATCATGAATTGTATGATTCTCACAACATTTGCAGTATCATACCAATAGCCAACTCTTGGCTCAGAGGGAATCATTCTTAGTCAGGTTTTCCACATACCCAATCACATTGAGTGTGTGAATACCTTACTAGATCTCCTTCTGTCATGACATACTAGGACAATGTCCTTGAGACATCATATGTCTCATGTTGTCTCTGCAACTCATAGTTCAGAGAACACAACATCAAGCACTCCTCATCAATGTCATCCTCGGTATGCTTCCATAAGCATACTTTCAACCATTGATGTGGTGGGATTGAGTTCATCTGGTCTTGGTATAATTAGGACTTTGAGAACACTTCTCATCATCCTAACCAGTCATGGAATTATTCCCATTTAATTTGTTGGTCTCAAAGACTGATCGCAAATAAAGTGATTATTGTTGATTAACCATTTATTTTAACAAAAGGAAATATATGCAATTTTAGTCCAAAACTCTTTTTGACTTGTTTGATTGATTTGAAAAGTTGACGATAAAATTAGGCCTTTAATTAATTATCGGTCTCACTATTTTAGTTCAAATTGATAGCCCTCACCATCAATTTGGAAGATTGCAGCGTACAACCTTATAGTGGGCAAGATCCTGAAATCCTCTAAGTCATGGACCAGCTAGGGTTGTCACCCACAAATTAGATCTCTCAGGTAGGCAACTCTTGCCAATTGCATCATATGCAACTCTTGATAAGATGTCATATGCAACTCCTTGCCATGATCATCTCCATGCCTCAAGGTATTAGATCCCATCTTGATCACCTTGTTAAGTCTGACCCAAAGCAAACACGATGAATATGCACCCTACTAGGGCAGACCCACATATCCATCCTTCACGCTTCCACGAGATAGACGGCGCACCACGCTAGGGCGTGCCCACACTTGGTCGATCAAGCTTTTCACGTGTGTCGCATTTTGAAGGCATCTAAAACTTAATATTTTAATGAGGGATTTGGTTTTTATATACATATACATATCCAATCACCACAATACATAGTACGTATCATATACATGCTATATCCCACATAAAACATGCAAAATGATAAAAGCGATGATTATGGCCATCCTAATGTGATTCCTCGAGCCAAGAGGAATCACGATCATCTAGGTCTACACCACATGCAACATGTACAAGATGAACTATGTGCTTTGCCTTCGGAGTAGATCAACTCATCACATGATTGACTTGCTCATTCTGGCCCAGTCATCTGGGTGCCACCAGCTGATCGGTTGGCTCCTCCAAATGATCGGTTCGCCCGGTCATCGTGCATCTCATCATGGCCGCCACCCACTCATCTTGCTCCTCGAACTGGTCATCAACCGATCGGTTCACTCCTTGAACCGATCGTCTGGAACGTCAACCGATCGGTTCACGTCTTGAACCGATCGGTTCACGTCTTGAACCGATCGTCTTAGCTGTCGTGTGGATGTCCTTAATTCTTTGACATAATAGAAATAAAATCTATCCTAATTTTACATTGCTTAAAAGGGAAACCCTGAGTTACATTCGGGGGGAGCAAAGGTAGGAAAGAATCTCGAATTATTTCGAGTTACATCAGGAATAGGAGAGGGAATATCAGTGTGCAGACCGAGATGCAAGCAACCACATACAACCATACCAAGATAGGGTTTATTGGCCATAACCATGTTATACATCCACCACAAAACTCATTTAAGGGCGACGCATATCGATTAAATTAATAATACATATCATATATGTAATTGGGATTTGTGGATTTAGGATTGGACATGCATAAAGCCAATTTTATTCGCATCGTATGCAATAAATAAAGGAAACAAACCAAAATTGATCATATCAATATTCCTAAAATATAGAGCAGTTGACGTGGCTCTGATACCACTATTGGGTTTTAGGGGAGGCAGTAGAAACAAAAATTTCTCCCCCAAACCCAGAACAAGGAAACACATCAACGTCTATACAATAGGAAAGGATGGTTTGTGGAATCATACCTTGTCCCGAGGCTTGCTCGGCGACAATACATCACGCCTTGTGCGGTCTTCACCTCCGGTCTTGGACGGTGTCTGTGCAGCTCCTGGTCGCACCGGGACTGACGACTCCTCCTCTCACCGGGACTGTCAGGGTTGACAGTTGTCCTCCTGAGTGGCAGAAACCTCCCGCCTCTGAAGTAGTCCACACAGACCACCTGGAACTCCACACTCCTTGTCCCACAAGGAGTTGGAAGGACTCGCACCCTCCTGTTGATGTACTAGTCACCAACACACTCTCCTGGTGCCAGTTGCAACTGCAGTTATCTTTCCTTTGTTGTGCCTCCCTTTGTGGGTAGCACTTGCTCGGGCTCTCTCTCGGTTACCAAAAGCAGAGAGAATGACAACCTTGCAGTGCAACTGGTTACACTGAGTTGTACTTTGAGAAGCCCCCAATACCCCTATATATATAGGAGGGTCATGGGACAGGGTTCTCTATCCCGGGCAATGCGGGACTAAAAGTAGGAGTAGAAGGGTTCGAGATTTTCCACAAAAGCAACCAACTCGCAGCCTGAACCGATCATTTCACAAGTGAAACGGTCGGTTGGGGACCTGAACCGATCGGTTGGGACACCTTAACCAGTCGGTTCACAAGTGAACCGGTCGGTTGGTGGTCTTGGTCGGTTCCCGATTGACTTTCCTTCTTTTGTTTATAATTGGTATTGAATACCAATCCTATTTCCCAATCAAATTGGGCAATTGAAACGAAAGGAAAATTCTCTCCAATCCTATTTTCCCAAGTTGCTCGGTTGCACCAGTTGAATCGATCATTTCAACACTTGAAGCAATAAGTTCACCCTGATCTTGAGCCGATCGGCTCAACACTTGAGCCGATCGGCTCAACACTTGAGCCGATCGGTTCACCAAGCTCAGCTGACCGGTTCATCACATGAACCGATTGGTTGGGAGTACAGGTTGTGCAGAATCAGTCAATTGTGATTTCAATCAATCTGATTCTCTAATCAATGTGTCCAACACCTTGAACATTATGATATTGAGCTATCAATTGACTGAGTGTGTAATTGAACTACTAAACTCCTTTAGTAATCAATCTAAACTTTTCTTGTGGACAAAAATCCTCTTCCAGGTTAAATCCTATGTGTGTGACCCTGCAGGTCCATTTCACGTTGGTAGTGAAAGTCCATAACACTTATGGCTTCACAAGCAAAGAGCGGTGCCTAGTCACACATCAGTGCTACCCAAGTGAAAGTAGAAAGTTGGAGAACAAATTTCAATCCTACAATCCGTGAATGGTGTTACAGTGAATGTATAATTCCTTTGTCGCTGATATCCTGAATGAACTCGAGGCATGGAACAGTCCTCCTGTCAACGTTCATTCACTTTCTTGATCTCAGAGTAGATTGAATGAGATATGTATGACATCAATATCACATACTGATTCACACATGTGTGCGCACGCCTATCTCAATCCTACTAATCAAGTGGCTTTGGATATCAAACTCCCTCAAGAGGGACAAATCCCATATCTATCACTCGCCCCTCAAAAGCCCCATGTGTCAAAGCCACCCAATCATCACCTTTATAACAACCCATGTTTTAGGACTGCGTTTGATGATGTCAAAGTGTGCCCAACGACATGTGTTGAGTGTAGTGATTTTAGGTCAAAGAATCACACTCACCACCATCACTGTGAGTACTGACTATGACTACCATGTCATGGTTCCATGTGTCAAACTCACGGTGGGTCTGTCTGGTACACTTGTTCTCTAACAAGTACCTATGTGTTTGGTTTGATATCTCTATATCATGACTAATGAGATTCTGTCATCAACCAACACCACAATCTAGTCTTGTGTGTCATTGTTGTCTATCTACCTTCCACAATGACATCCAACCAGGGACATAACAAGAATGTACAAACTCTTAGCATCTGTATGATCTCATCGTTCATGTCCTCCGCCTGAAAGCATACGTCATTGAGTATTGTCATTCTCTAGACATTCAATCTGTTCTATCACTATCTCATATGAATAAACCAGAAAGAATTGGAAGCTTGCCTTTGATGTTTATCAAATCAATCTTAATGTATCCCACCAATCATCCCATGATTGGCTCTCAGGGAATACATACCAACAAGAGGCACATACACCATTATAAAAAGGAAAAACAACGACATGTCTCGATATCTTTGCATTATCAAAACAGAGTCTCCAATAAAGTTTGATATGGAGAGGATTGCATTGTCACCTAGAGAGAAAGGGGTTATAAAGGAATTTCTCAAGGGGGGTAAGTCACTATTTGTTTTGGTGATATCTATGGAGAGGGAAACCATATGGCGTCTGACCCTACTTGTTTGGTGGTGGAGGTGACCACCATTTAAAATGGTAATGGGTTTCCTCCAACCCAAGGAAAGGGTCGTGTAATATCCTAAAATTTTGGTGAATTTTTATTATATATAACTTTATTTGATACTATAATTTCGTAATTAAAATTGGTAGATAACAATGTTAACCAGTTTGTGGCATGGGTGCAACCCATGGTCCAAGTGAGACCCATGAGACTATTCACTTTGGAAATATGTCCTTGTGGCACAAGTTGAAGAAATAAGTGATTTCGTGAATGGATATGGGATTTTGGCTTTAAATTTTATTAGGTAACTCAATTATGGAATAATATGCAAGTTTCAAAAAGAAAAATAAGATATGTGAGGTAACATGATGAATAATATTATCCCCAAGCTTTAAAAAAAATAAGAGTAATTATCTAGCCATGGATGGAAACACAAGATTTAAGGAATCATATAATTTTATATAGGTCTAGTTTTAGTATATTGGAGATAATAAAAAATCTAAATCATTCTTGAAATTGGGAGAAAAAGGATGTTCCATAAGATAATGGTAATTGATTTAATTAAATGTGTAAAGAATAAGTTTTGTATATCAAGGAAACTCCAATAAATCCCAAGAATCAAATATAATTTGGAAAAGGTACTAATGAGTTGCATGAGATAAGGATAATAATTTTAAAGGATATGCCATAAGAGAGACATAGAAAATAATCTAGAATCACAAGTCATAAGAGATTCCTAGTAGCCTAATGATCTAATCACCCAACATGTTATGTACTCTCCTCGATGGATTTTTTTTCCAACAAAAAAATATCCTTTTCAAAAAGGACTTGGTGATTCCATGATAAGGAATGGGTATTCAGTTTTAGAAAACCATTAGTGATACCATGAGAGGAATATTGAGGCATGAGACTAAGGTGGACCATGGTAGTTAATGTGATAATTTATTTTCTGTATCATCACATTGTCACCTACCATGAACCCAAAATGGAAACAAACATGGCAAGTTTCCACCTTCCAATCTTCACTTTCTCCGTAGGAAAAAAAATCCCAATCCTATCACCTATATAAGGGGTGTCACCTTCACCATAGAAATAGGTTTGAAAACCCCATGGACCAAGGAGATGATATTGCAGATCCTCTAAATAAGCCCCACCTATATGCGTTCGACAAAGACTCTGTCCCCATGACAGTCTATGTTGTTATTTCCCTATAGGTTGGGTCGGGGTGTCACAAAGAGTAGGATGAGGGTGCAAGGTTGGCATAGGAACTCTACCTTATGGGCATTAACTATCTCTATTAAAGGGGGGACTCAAACCTCTAAATTTGCAGATGGTGGTCCGTCATTGAAGGGTGTTACAGTAGCAGTGTTGCACCTGTGAATCAGGGTTGCATACCACTAAGCCACTAGGGCAAGTTTAAAACAAAGTGCAGAGGGGGGGAAATGGACCATAATCCCATGGCGGGGGTAGACAAAGCTGAGGGAGTGGAGTAAATGGGGGTGGATGGTTGATTCACCAGCTTGGGATCTAACTGCCACACATGTGGGGTACGTGCAGTGAAAGCACGAGTAAGAAGAGAACCCATTGGTAAATGACCCAAAGGCCCATGTGAGTATGCTTGATGAGCATGGGCCTGGACGTCTTTTTGTTTGTCCCTGATCCATCCACAAAACTAAATAAAGGATGTATTCTTTGTTGATGTGTCAGACTCCTTTTTTCTCAAATTAGGTTAGTTGTCAAAATTCATAGATAATTATTGGTAATTTGGAATATATCATATATATGCATGAAGTTCATCAGGAAAATGAGCAGAATATGAATCAAATATGATTTTGACTCAACTCTAATCCCAATTCCAAAAGTAATGCTAATATGTGTTAAAGAGGTGATTAATACATGGAAACCCTAGTTTCAAATAATTAAAGAGTAGAAAACGTTAAAAACTTTTCTTATATTTTGTTATCTAACCTTGTTGAATATAGTGACAATCTAAGAGGATCGTGATCATGATGATGAATAAGTAAGGTTTCTAAAGTTGATAACCATATATACATGTGTAGAATTAGGGTTTTGAAATTAAAGATCATAGCTTGTGATAAACTTAAACTTATCTAAGTGTTCATAATGAAAAGACGTCCTAGATATAACAATTAGGGTTTCTTTTAATGTTTAATTTCTGTTGGAATTAGGGTTTGCACTCTTATTCCTTATCCAAACTGAAGACAACCCTAATCCTAAGATTAGGAACCGAGTAGGTTTTAATTTGAATAATGTGATGTTGACACTTAAAAATTTACATACATGCAAATTAAATGTTAAATTACTTGATTCCTCTTTGATTAATGATATGTTTAAAGTACTTGAAGCATGATTGCATGATCTGCATGGTTCTTCATTGAGCTACGTATGCCTAAGAATACTCACCTTTTTTACTTTTGTGTTTTTTGAAGTTTCCCAAATGGATTGCAACTGAAATGTTGGATTATTTATTTACTTCCTACAATCTATAAAGCCCCTTCGAGTATCATGTGATATAAATGTAACTTGATAGAACCCTAAAGAATACATCTTGTGAGTTAAAGAGTATGGGGGTGAAATATGTCATTATGGGAATGATGGGTGATCAAGCCTAGTAAGGAAGGTCAATATAAAAACCAATACTAGGTGAGGGAAGGTTTTCAATGTCCACTACGGGGACCAAACCTAAATCAAAGCTTCCCCATGAAAAGGCTCCCCTAAAGTGAGGGAACACCAAAGAGAGTAAAAGGAAAATGGTCAAGAAGCTATAATAAAAATTGCATGTTCAATTTTGTAATGATAATTGCAGCTATGGATGATTATGTTGTTACACCTACATGCAAATATTTTGTTTTCCCCACATACTTTGTATATTTTGATATATAGATTGCATTTTTGTTTCACACCATTTTAGGTAAATGCTAGATATAAAAGTATCAAGACACGGTGAACTAGGTGAACTCAATTGAAGATGTTAAAGATAAACAAAGGAGGATTAGTTAGATACTTCTTGTCATGTAATGATTCAAAGATGAAATTTTATGTAACCACTCAAAGGGGCATCACTACACATTGTAAAAAATGATTCTAAAAAATGGAAATTGCCTATAATAATTTGCTATTTCGTAAAACATGGATCTTATGAAATTTAGGTAATGGCTGTCAACTTTAGCATCCTTCCTTAATTGGGGGATGTTGAAAGACAAGGTCATTACAGGTAAGATGAGTCCCACATTTGTGGTAGAGGTGAACTGAAGCCTTAGATTTGTTAGGTCTTCCTGAGTGTCATGGTTGGCTTGGACATGGAGAGGTTCACAAAAAGGTCCAAGTTTTAGACCAAAAATAGGGAACTAAAGGAACATGGATAAGGATAACACAAACAATGGGATTCTTTTTAGTTTCATCTTGGCAACCACCAGTATGGAAGAAGATGAAGAAAATGGATGATCCTTGCTAGGACTCCCTAGTCGAGTCAGATTCTAGCAAGGGGTGTGATCCATGTTGTTGGAATTATAGAGTGGCAATGTTCTATTTTCTTAACCAAATAATAGATTTGTCCCCCTTTCTCATGGGTTCATGAGCAAGAAGAAATGAGTGTTTTTCCTTCCTTCTATATAATAGGTGGGTTGCAGGTCTAGAGATCTTAGGCCTCCTGCAAAGTCTAACCATATGTTTTGGTTTATAATTTTCTCATTGGTCAAAATTCCAATATTCATAGAAATCTATGTGGTTGTTAGAATGAGATGTATGAGGACTCATCAGAAAACTTGAGAGACAATTAAGACATCCGTAGAGGTTTAATACCATGGTATGTGTAAGGAGAGGGCCCAGAGAGGGACCAATCCTTACATAAATTGAAGGAAATACTTACAAGATACCTCAATAGATCATATCCAACAAAATAAAAGCCATTCAAGTAGTTAGGGTTCACAATAATTCTTTAAACCGAATGATAATATGGGCATAGTTTTGTTGCAGTGGAATTTAAAATTTAACCATTACATTATTTTCTCATCCAAGTTCATTTAATGAGCCAAAGATGGCTTCTGACTGAAATTACAATTTAAACAACTTGGATTGATTTGTGATGAGTAACCTCTCTATCTCAGAAGTACTCAACACTTAGATCTAGGCATCACCACCTAAATCTTGGTCCTTAGATTGTGCAACCTATGGGTGGGTTGAATGCAACACCCAGGGTAGAGTAAACTAAAAGAAAAAATGTCAACCAATGTTGAGTAAGTGCAAAAATTACATCAAGGCCACACTTAAGATATATGGAAAGTAGATCTAGGTATCAAATTAAGGAAAAGTTCAAAAGAAAAAAGTTCTAAGACGGGTTAATAGGCCAAAAGATGAGGTATTATAATAAAAGAAATGATTAACTAAAAGAAAATCGTGTCATATAACAACAATAAGAATTCATAAATAGTGCATGTAAAAAATTAGAATACTTTTCTTATGTAGGGATGAGAAAGTATAGATGTACATGCTACTATAGATAAACCTAGTCTATTTGCACATGCAAATGATATAAAAGCAAGATATAATTTTAGTCATCATCGACATGATTCAAATAAGAGAAAGAGATTATCTCATTAAATAGTCCAAATGACCTTCAATAGTAGAATCTCATGGTATCAATAATAAATCAGGAAGTAGCAAGGAAATAGGAATGTATATTCAAAGATGAATAACATTTAAATAAGAATGCCTCATATGGGAAATTAGTTGGGGAACATAGATAGTATTTCATTAATAATCAGGAAACATGCACATAACTTAACTTGAGATGTTAAATTAGAGATTGAATCTTAACCCTCCAAGTCTAAAGTCAACTCAACCTACATATAGGATTAGATCTATCAATTAGGGTTTATCTTTATGTATTGGGGAAACCGTAGAAAGCCAAATCCACTATCAAAACCCTAGGTCGATTCATGTTAAATGACAAACATCAATTTTAGAGTTTCTTAACGATATATTGACTCAAAATTATGACTTTATTAATGATGTTAACTTTTGTTACTATTAAGTTCATAAGTGTTAGAAAACAATAAAAATTCAAATCTTTGTCAAAAACCTAGATTGATACATGATTATATGTTACAGAGATATTTTAAGGTTATGGATCATAGAGTTGACTCCAATATCCCAATTCTATGCTTTAAAACCTATTTTTAATTATTAATGAGGTATTATGAATGTTTAAACATGAAAACTCATTATTTAAACCATGAAAAACACATTGTTTAAAACATGAAAATCATGCGACGGAAAATATACCGAAATGTAGAGCAAAATCTCATGATTACACAACATATTTTTTGTAATTTTTGGAGCTTCTAATAATTAGCTATGGAATTTTCAATATTATGATATTTATTGATTTTAAATTGGTGCTTTTAACTCAAAATATTGTTGTGCCCTTTCATTGCAATTTTAAACATTAGTGTGTGACCCAACATTAGCATCAAAATGACTAGAACAAAGCGATTGAGAAAGGATTGTCCTACCCTTGGATGACACAAAACAAGTAGAGAGAAAACTGGGGAAGAAGGGTCAAAGCGAGGGGGGTCCATCTTCCTCCCTACTGCTTGTGCTATGGTTGCGAGAAACACAACAGTAAGTCAAGCTCGATTTGGGGAAAATATATTATGGCATTGATTTCTCGATACAGAGGTACAAAAATGAAGGTAAAATATCAAGGATCTTACCCCTAAATGCGATTGCCGATTGGTTAAGCTAGTTGCTAGTGTGATGTTCCACAAGCCAGAGAGAAAGACCTTATTAGAGGAGACCAAACTCACGACCAAAATAGAAACTGAAGTCGGGGAAAAATGATGATTGTATGGCTGAAAAAAATAAGGGATCTTCCTTTTTATAAGTTTGGGTATTATGGTGTATAGTGGTGATTGCGAGACTTGGGTCTACAATAGACAATTTTCAAATTCTTCACAAAAATCTCGAGTAGGGCATGGTTGGATGTGGATTCACTCAAGGAAACTACTAGAGAAAGAATCTCAAACAAAGATCAATCATAGCATGATAAATCTAGAATTTGCAGAGTCACGTTCACACCCCATGTTTCCTATTTGGGAATGGTGTTGAAGATGATGCCTTGACCGTCCGATCATAATCCGATGCTGGATAAATTGTGCATTGGCCAATCCAGCCGTGACATTAATTCTTACCAAAGAAAAAATCAAATAAAGTGACATGAAATTAATTTCTTTCTCTTTCTCTTTCAAATTATATGAGTAATTACCATCTATATGAAGTGAAATTCGGTGGGTAAGGTAATAGGGACCCAAAGAATTCAAATTTGGTGTCAAATTTGCTTTTTTGAAAACTTTAATATTGAAACACACATTTCTGAGCGAAAGTGTATTTTAATCATATTATTGGATTCATTTATCATTTATTAACCAAAATTTTGTGCGTAACTATCTCTTAATCAAACCTACCTAAACAAAAAATCTAGAAGGATATTTTTGAACTTTAATGCCTAAATTTTATAATTTTGCACAACCTACCCCAAAACTAGTGAATCACCCCAGTTTCTTATATAAAGGCTTGAAGTCATACTACTTTTCTTATGTTTGAAGGTTATTGAATTCCTAGTACATACCAATTTAATAAGAGAAGTTAAAAATAAAGGATCAAAATAAAAAAGAGTAAAAGGTTATAATTATCTAAATTTGTGTATGTTACAATAAATATCATATGATACAATTATGTTGAGGGAAAGACAAATTATGAATGCATGCGTTGATGCTTTTTTAAATTGACAATGTACATGCAAATTTTGTTGTTGATCTTTAGGGAATCGACACCACATGAGTTTAGAAGGTTTGATGCAATGAGAATATGTAGTTTAATGTTTTGAAAAGATATATTATGGTTCTTCATTAATATTAAGGCTGTGTTAGATGAATTGATGAAGATGAATGAAAATGGTGATATTACTCAGAAACTAGATGTTGGAATGATATAGAGAATGATAATATCATGTACTCATCACCATAATTTCAGACCTTAGATATTTTTTTATCATTATTATAAAATCAATCTTTGAATAATTTTGGAGTTCTAGGATTAATCAGTGAGGCAAGTCACAATGGGTATTTATATTTCATGGTAACATCATGAATGAAGAATGGGTATGTTTAGAATAAGATTTCTATAAATATAGGTAAGAAATCCCAAAATGAAATGTAAAGAGGTTTATAATAAATATTTGAAGGATATGGATGCATACAAGTTGATATTGTTACTGGTTACTACATAACAAGAAGCTATTAATGCAATGTTTTGTGTAGATGTGCACGCATAGTAAAAATATGTAAGAGTTGAAAATGACATTTAGATAAGTTTAGGGTGTTGCTATATATAAGACTAGATTAAGGAAAATAGTATAAAGTGAACCAAAATCTAGTTAGGAAATGAGTAATGATAAATAATAAAGATGTATTCTAATAACTTTATAGAATATAGAGTTTACTAGAGGATCCCAAGACAAACATTTTTTGTTTCTTCAAGGAAGGTAAGTGGGTCATGCACAATGAGTTTCAATATTATTATGATTTAGTTTAACAAGATTCTTAAAAGTACCTTAGAAATTAAGTTACTTTCAGGTATTCCGTAATTAGTGTTTATCTCATATCTAATAATTCTTTAGTAATTATCAAATGGAATTATGTTGTGAAAATATCAGGTCTTAGATTTGGATATTCAAGCAAATTTTAAATACTTAGTATTTGCATATTCATTTCAATTTATTTTCTCATCACTTTAGACCCAACTATCATAAATTTGTTATCATAATTGAAATAAGTTATCCTATGAAAGAGCCTCTCATTAAGATTTAATCAAGACAATAAGAATACCAGATTCTAAATTTAGATTTAAATTTAGTTCAAAATTAAAGAACAAAGATACAGACTTAGAGGTAATACATTAACATTTAGAGATAAGAAATTAATAATGTAGATAATAAAACAACATCAAAACATTAACTATATAATTATAGGATAAGTTGTCATCATAGAGCCCCATGATGATTCAGAGGACACTACGGGTGTCACAGAGGGCATGTAGTGCCAACAGAGGGTGTGTTGCACCATAAAGAATAGTTCAATGTCAATAGACGACACACTATACCAACGTAGGGAGTGTTGCACCATGAAAGACACTTCTGTGTCATAGAGGAGGAACTTTGTGTAACAGTTGTTGCAATGAAATAAAATACACAAATAAAACATACAATTATTCCATATAAGTCTAAATTTTTTTAATCTAATTTTAGTTTTCAGTTTTATTATATTCATGTTGATCTTAATAGAAATTCAATGGCACTTTCTCTAACCTAGGTTTTCTTATGTGGATGGATGGGACGATATGTTCATATGTACTAATGAGGAGATCGTCAAGAAATAGGACACATCAATAATTTTAAGAGAATATTCTTGGTGGCACACCATCTGGACGATCCATAATATGAAAATAGAGTGCATACATTTGCATCATGTATTTAGTCCTTCCTATAATGTTTGATGTAACTAAATTACTTTTCGCAGGAGTATATGTGAATATATTTTATATACCATTCTATATTGGTTTCTTTCTATTGTTATGTGATTAGTCTCATTTTGTGACACTCCCAAGTTGAACCTTTCACTCATGTCATATGAAATTGGTTTGTTACAATATGGTATCAGAGAAATAATGTAAATGGACATCATGCAAATTCTCAAATTCTTAGTCTAGGGCACCCACTAGATCCTATAGAGACCAGAATATGTATTGATAGTTGATTGTTAACGACCTTTGTTGCAGAAGAAATTAAACAAAGATGTTAAAGTCATACCTCGAGGTCTAGTTTGATATGCAATAGGGTTAGTTACAAGTTATCTTTAAGAACTCATGCCTATAGCATGATCAATCTACCCCCAGTGGTGTGTGGTCAAGAACACTTATCATATGAAAATGTAGAGGGAATGCTATGACCAATTTAAATCCTCCCAATATTTGTCTCACCCTTTCAAGTAAATGTGGTATGGAACATGTGAACTTGTGAGGAGTTGAGATAAACACTATAAGATAGTCCATCTTTAGGTATATATATGACTAATAAATATCAAATGGTGCCATGAGACATAGTTAATTTCAAGATCCCAACATGTTATTAAAAGATCTAGAGGGGGGTGAATATAGCTTTTGATACTTTAAGATTCAATTGGAAACTTAAAGCAAAGAAGGAGTATGGAATAAGGAAGACACTTCTATTTAGACTAGTTCCAACCTTTGAATTAAAAGTTGTCAGTCCACTACCCAATTGTCTCCAAGTCATATTTTGCAAGTGATTTATTTTATCACAAGGATATTATATTAAAATACAATCACCTTCCAACTCATTGAAGTAGCCTCAACATCCTTGAAGTAGCCTTTTTGAAGTAACCTCAATCCCTTAGAGCAGCCTGTACCACCTTGAAGTAGATCCACCTCCTTGAGGTAGCCTTCACCTAGAAGTAGCTCCAACCGCCTTTGAAGCAGCCTTCTTGAAGTAACCTCAAGACCTTAGAGCAACCTTCACCACCTTGAAGTAGATCCACCCTTAAGGTATCCTTCAACTAGAAGTACCTTTAACCTCCTTTGAATAAGCCTTTTTGAAGTAACCTCCAACACTTGGATAAGCCTTCACCTTGAAGTAGCTCTAATCACCTCCTTGAATCAACATCCAGCCCTAGGAGTAGTTAAGGAGAACAATAATACAATACAAAAGAGATATATTGGAAGAAAGAAACACTTATCTAATGAAGTACAATGTATTGATTCCTATATCAAGCATATAGATCTCCAATACACTTAAGATGGACGTTGCTATGTGGTGGCTAGGATATTGTAGCTATAGGAGACAACTTTAGAGCTCAAGGAAGAAGATAGAAAGTGATTCTCAACTTTGTTTCTCTCTAGAATGGATGATCAAGTATATCTTGTACGTATTGGGTGTCCTAAGGCCTATCCAATTCATAGGAATTGTTTTCAAGTGATTAGGGACATTGTAGGAAGTCTCTAGAGTGTTCTTTCTTCTTAACTAGTCATTAGGTAGAAAGTAGTTTCATTGTAATGGCTAAAATTTTTGAGTTTTAAAGAAAAATCCAGAACCCAGTTCGGTCGACAAGTTTTTTCAACTAACCATGTCTTGGTCGAGAAATTCTTTGACCGAGCCTTAGTTGAATGCAAGTGTATTCCAAAGTCTATCCTCAACTCCCAACCACTCAATCTAATGGTCATATGATTTGGATCGTGCATGTGTTTGATCGACAATAATTTTGATCTAAATTGACTTAGAGGACAACTATGTACAATTTTGATAGGTGCTTTGAGTTCTCGACCGAGGTGGTTCTCGATCGACAATATTTTTTCGACTGAGGGTATTTCATTTGACTAGTTTTTCAACCAAAAGTTTCACTGGTGCATATTTTTGAACCACCTATTAAATGATTTTTCTGATGAAAGATAATGGCTATAATATCTAGGGGGATCCTAACTAAGGGTTATGACTGAAAAGAGGAGATATAACACTTGATTTACTTGATATTTAAGTACTTATACATTATATACTTGTGTAAGTTTTAACATTGAGTACAATCATGAAAATATTAAACATTTAAGTGCCTCAATCTTCAAATATTCACTTAGTATGATCTCCTCATCTTCTTGAACCTTAAAATACTCAAGTAGCACATGTGATCCTTGAAATGTTTGTCATAATCAAAACAAAGGTTATGCTAGTGTCCAATTTAGCCAACAATCTCCTCCTTCTTGAAGATGACAAACATTCCTAAAATATAAGCAAAATATTTGAAATGAAATGAGTTTCATACATGTGACATAAATGAGATGAATAACTCGTTGGATCTCATAAAATATATGCTAATATGCCTAAAGAGATATGGAATATGATATCCATATCATTAGGCAATTTAGCAACAATTAATGTCAAGCCAAGAGATAATGAGATCATCAAACTCATGAAAATGGTTTTCTTTATTTTACTATATTTCTCCCCCTTTTTCATTTCAAAAAGATAACCCAAATATTAAAATATCTCCCCCTAAATTTATTATTTCTAAGAAAAATGTCAAATTTAGCCATAATTCGAAAACCAGTATTAATTTCTCAACCATTTATAAGGGATGTTAAGCCCTAAAATGATATGAGATTTTGTTTGGCTCATAGTGGGATAAAGGTATCTCTAACAAAATATAAGGGATGTTAAGACCATATTGGTGTAGAAAATCCAATTAAGAACAAGATAAAAAGATGTGCACATTATATCCAAGAATATTATGATCTCCCTCTAAAACTCATATAAAAATGATCTTTAAAACGTTAAAGTATTTCAAATCATAACCAACTTTAAAATCAATTGATCTAGTAAGACTACGAATCAATTTTTATGATCTTTAAGTAATCTTGTTTATTGCTTTATTTTGTTTTAGAAATTTCTCTCATTCTAAATATTTAACATGATGATCAAATTACAACTTGGATATATCAATGTTGGGTGCAAGTGAAAGATTTGATTTGCAACTAAGCATTTCTATCATGCTTATTTTCAGTCGACCATGACTTTGACCGGGGCACCTCCCAGTCAAACTCTTTGTTGGCTGAGAGGTAGTTTTGTAGAATTTCAGGACCTGCATCTTATCTAGTATGATCCATGATCTATGATTTTCTTCTATATTAGCATAAGCAACCAATCAATTTTCTTTTTGTATGCATATTCAATCTTGTTTCAAGTCATGGGTTTAAGAAACATAGATTTCTTCTTTTATGATTCTATTAAGAATACAATTTTAACATCCATTTGGAGACTTTGATGTCATTATGAGTGGATAGAGTTAAATAATATATGAATGACATCAAGTCTAGCCATATATGCATAAGTTATATCAAAATATATTTCCTCTCATTATATCCTAGCTTTATTTAGTTTATTTCATCATGCCCATTTAATTTCAATGAATGTTTTGCCTTTATGTCTAGGAACATAATCTTATACCTTATTCTTGGTAAACTCATATAGCAATTGTCTAATAATGAAGGAGATTTAACTATGTCTAGAATTTGTTGTGTATAATCATCATTTATTGTTCAACTCTTTTAGATGTAGACTTATAAATCTTAGATGCTTTACTAGATGTTGAATATTCCAAAATAAAACCTTTTTGTGACTTAAGATAGAATTTGTTTCTACCATCTTTTGTTGAAGAGAAAGAAACATTCTTTATCACAAATAGATAAAATTCACATAGTACCAAATAAATTTATGTGAATGAATGATCTTGTAAGAAAAAAATTATTTTTGAGGTCTTCATTTGCTTTCTTAGAATACACAAACCTCAGAATTATCAAAAGAAATTTTATGTAATGATCATGTTCTAAGAAACATTCTTGAATGAAGCAATAAGTCATTTAATAATAGTATCCATCAAGTTCAGAGGTTCAAAATTATTTTTCATTTATTAAACAACTTTAATATTTTCTTATGAATCATAATCATTGTCATAGAACTTATGATGTAGTTCTTTGACAAATAGAACATTTAAAATGTGTACCAACATTACATATGCCAGTAGGTTTACCATTGAAATTTTCTTCGAATACGACCAATTATTTTATTGTCTCTCCAAATGTATAAAAATCTTCCTTGTTTCTGGTCATAAGTTTTTAGAGAAATTTCTATAGACCTACAAAGTATAGAAGTTTTGGTACCCATATAGTGTTCCTTTTGGTTATGAATGATTTTCATTATTTGGAATCAGAATGAAATGTATTTTATAGCCTTCAAGTATTGATTTCAAATACATGACTTCAACAACAACAATTTTTGATAGATATGTTTTCGGTCAAATTTGTTTTTTGACTGATAAGAATCTCTATTGATATTCTTGTTGACCAAACATAGTTCTAAATTTTTTTCAAAACAGTTACTACTTCTAGTAGGAACATGATATTTCTTATTCCATTTGTTTTATCACAATCAATAAACTAATTAAAGATATATGATTAAAGCTCATTTTTGTTGAGATAAGACATTATGAATATCAAAATGAAGTATCAGTCAAACCTCAACTAATACGTCCAACATTTCTAAGTTGGAGGTTTTGGAACCCAAACAAAGTCAACATCCTTTTTTTCCTTGTATGGACAAGAAAATGAATAATGACCAAAACATAAATAATAATGATATCAAATAAAATCACTTTCATTTTGTTTCTTGGCATTATGGTCATGAGCTAGATTGTTTTTAGGCACATACATGACCTTGGTCTTACGCACTTGTGTCTTTGTATCTCTAGGATTTTGATAGGATTTATCTTTGGGTACCTAGCCTAACCTAGGCCTCTCCTTCCAACTTGTACAATGGAATTTTCTAATATTTTACCAAGGTCATAATTATTCTTCAAGTCATTAACATATTTTTGCAACTTAACAATTTCATTCATTTTCTTTGTAATATCTAACTTTTCTTGATCTAAGTTAGAAACCAAGTTATCTCTTTCTTTAATAACAACATCATAGTCTGATTGAGTACACAGAATAGGTTGAGTTTGAAATGTGTTTATCTTAGCAAACAATTCACCCTTTTCTTGAAAAAGAAGATTATTGTTGGTTTCTAGAGCAAGCAACTTGATATTGTAAACATTAACAGATGATTTCAAGGTATCTTTTTCATACATAAGGATTTCATTTTCAAAAGTATGATCATTCAAGTTAGCATACAAATCATCATTAGTTTTTGTAAGGTACTGCAATTTCCTTTTACAATCAACATATTTATCATGTAGTTCTTCAAGACTAGTGGCTAGCTCTTATTTAGATAAATCAAGAAGACTTACCTCATTTGAGTCTTCTTCTTCATCTTCCTTAGCCATGAAACACTCCCTTCTTCTTCTCCACTCTTTTTATCATCACTTGACTCATCCCACACTACTTTGTAGGCTTTTTCTTTCTTTTTGAAGGAGAATTTCTTACCTTTGTTGATTTTAGGACAATAATTCTTTACATGTCCTTTCTTTCCACATCCAAAGCACCTATGGGAAGAAGAGGAAGAAACACTAGAATTTTTGTTAGATTTAAATCTTCTATATTTCTTACCATTTACAATGAGAACAATCTCTTCATCTTCTCCTTTGCTTGACTCATCACATTCTTGATATTTAGTTGTAGCCTTGTATGCTACATCCTTCTTGCTTCCTTTTTGAAGTTCCAACTCCAATCTTTCTTCTTCTTCAAGGGTAACCTCACGTGTCTCATGGTTGTTGATGTGTTGCTCCATCTTCAATGTGGTAAGGTCATTGGCTTCTTTAATGATCATCACTTTTGGCTTGTACTTTGGAGACAAATATCTAAGAATATTTGAAATTTGATCTTCCTCACTTTCATACTTACCCAAGGAACTCAAGATATTAACAATAGAAGAAAACCTTGCATACATTTCACTAATAATATCATTCGGTTGCATTTGGAATTGTTCAAACTTTTATCTAAGCATGTTAATCTTGGTATTCTTAACTTAAGTTATACTTTCATGTGTAAATGAAAGTTTATTCCATATTTCATAAGGTTTCACATGAAGATATCCTATTAAACTCACTAACAGAAATGGAACAATAGAAAACACTTACTGCTTTTGCATTCAATTGAACTTGCTTTACTGTTTTAGGATTCCATGTTGCATAATCCATATTAGGAAGCACATAGGGCAAGAACACCATTCTCCAAATCACTAGTCTAATACCTTGGAAGTACAATTGCATCCTTCTTTTCCAATAAGTGTAGTTTCTTCAATAAAAGGGTGATTGGCAGCTCAAATTAGTTCCTTCGAGGTTGAGGTTGTGTAGAACACCATTCACCTTTCAAAACTGGTCAAGGCTCCTTGAATACCTAGTCTGATACCAATTGAAATATCTAGAGGTGGTGTGGAATAGAGCTTTTGATAATTTAAAATTTAATTGAAAACTTAAAGCAAATAAGGAGGACGAAATAAGGAAGACACTTCAATTTAGAGTGGTTCCAACCTTTGAATAAAAGGTTGTCAGTCCATTACCCAATTGTCTCTATTGAGATTTTGAAAGTGATTTATTTTATTTTTCTCCCAAGGATGTTACAACAAAATAAAATCACCTTCCACCTCCTTGAAGTATACTTCACTTTGAAGTAGCGTCAACCTCCTTGAAGCATCCTTCTTGAAGTAGCATCAACCCTTAGAGCATCCTTCACCACCTTGACGTAGCTCGACCACCTTGAGGTAGCCTTCACCTAGAAGTAGCTCCAACCTCCTTTGAAGAAGCCTTCTTGAAGTAACCTCAATCCCTAGGAGAAGCATTCACCACCTTGAAGTAGATCCACCACCTTAAGGTAGCCTTCACCTAGAAGTAGCTCCGACCTCCTTTGAAGCAGCTTTCTTGAAGTAACCTTAAGAATTTGGAGTAGACTTCATCTTGAAGTATCTTTGATCACCTCCTTCAAACAAACTCCAACCCTAGAAGTGGTTATGGAGAACAATGATAAAATTCAAAAGAAATATATTGGAAGAAAGAGCCACTTATCAAATTCCATACATCATTTTGATTCCTATATCAAGTATATAGATCTCATATCCACTTAATATGGACGTTTCTATGTAGTGACTAGGATATTGTAGCTATATGAGACAACTTTTGAGCTCAAGGAAGAAGACAACAAGTGATTCTCAGCTTTACTACTCTCAAGAATGATTGCTCAACTATATCATATATGTACTGGGTGTCTGAAGGCCTCTCCTATTTGTAGGAATGGTTTGCAAGTGATTAGGGAGATGGTAAGAAGTCTATAGAGTGTTCCTAGTTCTTAAATAGTCATTAGCTAGAATGTAGTTGGGTTGTAATGGCTAAAATATTCAAGTTTAGAAGAACAATCTAGAACCCAATTCAGTCGATAAGTTTTTTTGACCAACCATGTCTCAGTTGAGAAATTCTTTGACCGAGCCTGAGTTGAGTGCAAGTGTACTCCAACATCTATCCTCAACTATAAACCACTTGATCTAATAGTTATATGATTTAGACTAAGGATGTGTTCAGTCGATAATAATTTCTATGGAAATTGACTTAGAGCACAAATGTGTATGATTTTGACCATTGGTCTGAGTCCTCGACTGAGGTGGTTCTCAGTCAATAATATTTTGGATTGAGGGTGTTTCATTCGACTAGTTTCTTGACTGAGAGTGTCAATGGTGCAAGTTTTTGTAGCACCTATTAAATGATTGTTCAGATGAAAGATAATGGCTTTAGTCTCTAGGGGGCCTAACTAAGGGTTATGAATGGAAAGAGGAAATTTGATACTTGATTTACATGATACCTAAGTACTTGTACATTATATAGTTGTACAAGTTCTTACATTGAGTACAATCATGAAAATATTAAACACTTAAGTTCCTTGATCTTGTATTATCCAATTAGTATGATCTCCTCATCTTCTTGAGCCCTGAAATACTCAAGTAGCATGTCAGATCCATGAAATGTTTGTCATCATCAAAACAAAGGGTATGCTAATGTTCAATTTATCCAACAGTTGTAGTTACTTGAACCTAATGACAGTATAAGTAAGTAGGGAGAACTTTATGTAGTATAACTAGTTATTGTATATGTATCATTATAATGATGACTTTTCATATTTGTTCCAAATGCGATATTAGTAGGGAGTAAGTCAACAAGTGTTTCCTTAGAAGCATCCTACATTTCGCATGATTATAATAAGAAATATTGATTACCCTAAATATTGTGGAAAAAATAGTGGATTATGATTTGTGTCACTCAAAATTATAAGATGATTACGGTAGGGTTATACACAACACTTACAACCACATCATATAATAAAAATTTAAAAACCCTAAAAGTCACATCCCACATAAGTCATTTGGATGAACTAATCCCTTTGTTTTAGTGGAATAATTATTGGAGGGAGATGAGGTACTTTTCCTAGTATACCTGATGAGAATTAAAGAAATATTAATGTCCTAAGGACCTTCATACCAAGGAGGAGTTGCAGTCATAAGTGAAATCATGATGGTTGTAAAGGAAAATACTTGAGGATAATATAATTGATGTTATGAACTGAGTTTAAGCTTTAGGTATGATGATGTTAGAGGTGAGTAAGAGTCTTGAAGGGTATACATAAGGATGCTTTAAGCATATCATGATACGAGATATGTGATTGTATGGATAAATGCTGTATGATCACCATAATGTTGGGCTTTAGATGATTTTCACATGAGAAAGAGCCTAGAGAGGTTGCTTGACTAAGGTTTGATTCAATATTCCTCATGATAAGAATGGTTTCATTGGAGAATTTTGACTATAATTACCTTGAGTTCACCTAGAGTGGAGCACCTTGATAAGATGAAAAATTTTATTAGGAATATTAAGATAAGATATGTAGGTAATATTTATGTACTTTCATGGTATATCCTTATTGCGCGTAAGATATCAAGTGGAGACATGTTAATAAGGATTCTCAAATGATTGAGATATAATATTTAAGTAAATTTATGATATTTTATGTATTAGACATTCAAGTAGAGTAACATATTGTGATCCATGTGATTAAAACTAGAAAAAAACAGACAGCATGCTCATATCTTAGAATGATTAGAATTTGATGTATTTAGTAGATGAGAAGATCAATAGAATATATTTCTACAAAATTTCTTAGTAACATCTCATAGTAATGTTGAAGACTAAAATGTCATATTCTACTAATATTTAAGAATAAAGATCATGATAATATTATGTGATCGGAATACATTAGCATTCATATAAGACAATATATAATGTGATGAAATGAGATTGTGGAGTTAAACCTAGACCGTAGTGGATGTCAACTCAAGAGACATGACCCATCCTCGATGCAGGGCATGTGTCCTAGACCCTTAGTGTAGGCCAATTTTGATCATAACTTAGGCCCTATGTGTAGGTTATGTGAGCCAGGCACCATAGTACATGCCATGAGACCCGGGTACTAGACTACAAGTCTTTAGAGAAAAATACATAAAAAGAAATAATGAAGAGTAAAGAAAGACTAGTCATTTATTCTTGAAGGTTTTCTACATATTTCCATGTTGGTTGTACATGCCAGTTTGATTAGGTTGTTAGACATAGTTAGTTATCTATGAGAAGGTCATACTTTAAATGTACATGTAAGACTTTATGACAATCATCAAGAGTTAGGGTATGTAAGGTATGTGAAACCCTAAGGACGATAGACTGCATAAGTAGAATCAAATTTTGAGGATGAAACTTCCTTAAGGTTCGTAGAATTGTAACAACCTAATTTCTAGGGTTGTATGAAATAACTGAGTCCTAACAAATCGATATACCGCATTATACTCAAAATACAATCATGGTTGGTTCAAGGGTATACTTAGAAACCCTAATTGGAGTTGTATGATACTAATGACAAACTTACAACTCTAGAAGGTACTCTTATGTAATATGTTATGTACACCACTTATGAAAAATCTAGGAATCATAGAAGTTTAAGTGATCAGTATATGTGTATTAAATCAGGTTGTCAGTATTCATTAAGACATGAGATCCAATGGTACATTCATATATAGATTAGTTACCAATCAAATTACTTAGCATAAAATTCTATTACCAAGAAGCATATTGTGATTTTGTATGAATTGATTTAGTAGATAGTAAAACCATAAGTCAATATTTGGAGG
>OY856413.1:898795255-898832755 GCA_963693085.1 Alisma plantago-aquatica | reverse complement strand
TATTTGTGATAAAAGCCATGTAGGTAAAGAAATGATCCAGATTGATACATGCTTTGATGAAATAGAATATTATTTGTATTCCACCACCACTATGCAATTCTTATTTTAAAAGATGCTATAAAATGTGCTGGTTTCAACAAAGAGTGTACAAACATTATAAACCATACAAGTTATGATACATGGCAAGTAATTGTATCTATAAATAAGGATGTCCAATAAAAATAGTTTATGGACTATATTACTCTGTGGTATATATTGATTTCCTGAATAAAGGAAAACTTTAGGATCAACAACTCAACCTAAGAATGCGGATTAGTATTCAAAAACATATACCTTGTAAAAAGGGTTGATCATATTAGCAAGTTGACAAATAAATATGAAGGAAATATGTAGCCATCATAATCATTACAAACAATATCATTTAAATATACGTGATTTCTTTCTTTGTATCATGTTTAGACTTAGTTGGATAGAACATTGCTTAAGGAGGATAAAGTCTGACTCATATAAAATTTCAACCATATTGAAAAACTGAGGTAAGCACCCAAATGATGTCAACTATATTGATTGTTGGCTAAATTTGTCTACTTTTGTAGACATATAATGCTTATATTGAGAATAATAAAATCAAATATAAAAATACATAATTAATTAAAATTGAAAACGTAATTCCAAAAGTGATGAATTCCATTTGTTAAGACTTATGGAAGTACAACATAATGAACTTTGTTAGCTATTATGACATGGGAAGTTTTTTTGAGATTAGGCTTGCTAAATTTTCACAATAGAGATCCTTTTAGAGATAAAAAAACCCGAAGTCATTCCTAGAAGACGCCTTCAGCATCATATGTTATCATGGACACCCACCTCACATAGTCAAGCTACAAGCAGACTTTTTACTTCCAGCTAGTTATATCACAAAAAAATTGAAGAGTTGAATATGTACAACAATCTTTCATTACGCATATATGCAGATGAATGACAAATTTAATCTTAGATAGTTGCGCTCATATGGAAAAAAATGATCACTTATATCCGTTATTTTATATTAATCATATATTTTTTAAATGTAAAATTTTAGAAGTTATAAAAACAACTAACTTATCCAAAATCATTTGGAGATCTACGAATGATTTCAAATAAGTGATACCGTAAGCTACGTGATAGTTATGGAAAAGTAGTTGACTTCCAGTCATTGGAATACTTGTACATAAGCCATACAATAAGAATCTAAATTCAATGAATCAATAATATATTTGTATTTCTAAATTGCTAAATCCTAAAAAACTGTGAGGAAGTTCTTCTACATACTTGAAGAAGTGGATGAAGATGTCTATTGGTACGGTAAATGTTAAGGCTGTTAGCCAAAAATTTGATACGGTCGCGATCACTTAACGCAATAATATATATTGCACATTTTGGTTAAAAAGTCAATTTTATACTTTCCTAGGACTATGATCATGACCAGTTGGTTGGAATATTTATAAACTAACGACTTGTACAGTCTTCACACTATTAGCATGTATTTCATTTTCTGCTACTATGTCGTCGAGCTTCCCTGGTACGTCACTACAACGAATGACCAGCATGTGAACACCACAAATTTAGAAGAAGTCAAAAAGAAGTCAAACAGTTAACTTATCCACAATGATTTGGAGATCTATGAATGATTTTAATTTAGTGATATCGTAAGATACATGATAATTATGAAAAATTGATTGACTTTCTGTCAAAGGCCTAGAGAAATGATTTGGAATACATGCTCGTAAAACATACAACAAGAAACTAAAGTCGATTAATCAACAATATATTTATACTTCTGAATTGTTAAGTACTGTGAGAAATTTTTTATATGTACCTGAAGAAGTGGAGTAAGATGTCTACTGGTACCGTAAATGTAAAGGATGTTTGTCACAAAGATGCAGCCCCGATCACTTAATGCAATAATATATAATGTATACCTCGGATGGAAGGTCAATTTTATCTTTTCCTAGGAATATGATCATGATCAGTTGGTTAGAATACTTATTGACTGACGATATGTACAATCTTCACAATATTAGCGTGAATGTAATTTCCTACCAATCCGTCACGTTCGCCACAACTTATGACCAGGAGGTGAACACTGCAAATTGATATTAATTCCTGAAATCCACTATGCGGCATTATGGTGGTGAAACCTGTACTGAAAATGTACATATCAAATGAAAGAGAGAATTAAAGTTAGACAAGATACTATAAATAGAGTATACATATCATTCACTTACATATTTGATGTATTGGATCGTCTCAAGAAGACGATGTGGTTAGATAGAGATGCTTGATTAGTTATTGTAGAATTATGGTGGGCACGCTAATTAGGCATGGCATGGATCTACATCGTGCAAGTCCTCAAAGGTCAGTGTCTGGAGTTAATAGAGTGACACAATGGTCTGACATTTGGACTTCGACTCCATGTATTGCATTGAAGCTTTAGTTGTTTGATAATACTGTAACGATCATGACCCTTTTAGTGGCAGTCCTACAATCAAGCACGCCAATAATTGTCAATCAACAGAATGATGGAAGTAATCCAA
Source organism: Alisma plantago-aquatica (assembly GCA_963693085.1). Taxonomy (NCBI): domain Eukaryota; kingdom Viridiplantae; phylum Streptophyta; class Magnoliopsida; order Alismatales; family Alismataceae; genus Alisma; species Alisma plantago-aquatica. The sequence goes on along the minus strand of OY856413.1, from coordinate 898,830,179 downwards.
CCATAGGCTGTTGTAGAAAAATAAACTGTCACTACTATTTAGCTATCCATTGCCAACCAAAATCATAAAATGCAGAAACTGAAGTGAGCGGTGAGCGGTAGACTGAAGGATTTTTGTTTTTCTTAAGGTAAAGTGTTAAACTTTCCAGAGAAGAAAAGATGGTTACTTAATTCTGATAGCTAAGTGTTCTAGAGAAGATTTACGATATGATCTTTCTCCTCATCATCAATATCCAGAGCAAACGTTGTAGTAAGAAACTGTAGAGAGAAAATGGCGGCGATCGGACCATGAGATATCAGATGGTGTTACATGATAGGAGAACACACCCCTCTAGGCTCCAGGGATGACTTCATTGCTGGAACAATTGTAATAGAAGTGGACTACTAACCAGTGAGAAGGTCCTCCTTTAGCTTTTCGAGGGCAATGCCATGGCGATGGGGCATAGTGCATAGTTGGTAGGGGCATTTGGATGGAAGAGGGTGAGGTGGGTGATGTTGCGGTGTGCTAGAGGGAAAAAACTTATCTACTGAGCGGTGTCGAAGTTAGTTATTATTTAGTTCGTAATCACAGAGATAATGGTGGTTTGGTTGGTGAGAACGTGAGGTTGAACATGGATCGTGGGGATGCGAACCGTAAGACGTGGAAAGAGAAAATCTATGGCAGTCTATGGATGGGTGAAAATTATGGGAGTTACAAGGACAATGGGTGGATGGAGTGCTCGAGATCAGTTACTTCGGAAGAGCCGAACAAAATTGTTATAAAAAACAAAAAAAGTCTTAGAAAAAAGGAGAGAAGAGAGAGAGTTAAAGAGAGTTCAGTATTTTAAAAATGCTCAAATCTGATTGGTCAATGTCATTATTGTAATTAGTAAAAAATATTCACTCTTTTTATAGTAGTATATATATATATATATATATATTAAACATGAATCAATCAGAAATTTGGAGGGATATATCAATTGGTCTTATCAGTCTTATCCCTTCCTGACCCTAGGATAGACTTAGGATTCCATTATAGTACATGTCCAAATTACAACCTTACACAAGCCTTCATCATCTCTCTCTGCATTCTCAACTGACTTTCATCCCTTCAGAGGGTCATGGCACCCTGCCTACCTTGGCCAGGCCCCATACTGGTTACCTCCATGGTAACACATCCACATGCACTTAGAGATGGTTATCTATGGGTCTACAGGTGCATTCTCATACCATGCACTTTTCTCTTAGCTTCTCAAGATCCTATGAGACCTCTTTAGGTCTCCACAAACCAAAAACGGGTACACACCTTACCAAAGGGTCCCTCTCCCAGGATGGGAGGAAACTACAACTCTTGACAACAAGGTCACAAACATCGTTAGGGTTTATATTCACATGAGCATGCTTAACCCAGCAGCTACTAGGGCACAAGTAGACCACCTATTAAGACATGCTAGGTCATACTTGTTCTCTTTCCTCAACATTAGCCCAACTTAGCCGGGAAGGGTTCGTCAAACATACCCTTAACTTAAGGGGTTTCCCTTACCTCTACACATGAGGAGTACCATGCTCGAAGTTATAGAGACTCAAATCTCATCAGGAGCATCGAATACACTACTTCCCCTCTTAGGCCTAGGAACCCTAGGTTCTCCTTTGGATATCCAACTACATGCTCAAACTCTTAACCACGAGTCAAACATGTCTAATGTATGTCATGTACTCCCATGATCCTTTTATATGAGAAACACCCCAGAGTTGAGTCCTCCTCAAGGACAACCAACTAGGTATAAAGCCTCCTCAGGGTCTAAAGAACTATTTATCTCATCCAGTAGGTAACCACTTATACCATGGGTACTAGAAGCATCGTCCTCTCCCTAGGGTTTGGTTCCTCTAAAGGCAACCAAGATATCATCAGCCTCCAGGAATCAAGCATAAGACAACCCCCTATCATCCACGTAGGTCACATCACCCTCAACTCCCCATTGTTCCTCACATCTCAGGGTTTTAGGTTTCCAACCTTCTTGCTTGGTTCCTTCTTTCTAAAGCGAACTCTACATCCAGTCATACTACTAGAGGTCATCTCTTCATGAAGGATCAAGCTCACATGCATACCTCTACGTAGGTGAAGCATATGCTCAAACTTAGGTTTGCTCAATATCATTCATAGCCCTTTATGCTTATTCTATGATCCCTTAACCCGTGTTTCATCAAGCTATACCCTACTTGCCTAAGCCCATAGGGTAACCATAGGTTCTCTTCTAACCTCATCCATGAATAGCTATCCTTCTCTCTAGCATGCACAGCCCTCTCCATGGTTGGTCGCCAAAGGTACTAGGTCATCTACCCTTTTATGGCATCCGAAAGGCATGTCCAACCAAACACTCGGTCAACCGTGACATCTAACTCATCATGTCATCTATCTCTCTATCCTTCACTTAGGGTTAGGGTTAACATCATCCTCAAAGGATGTGCTAGGTATCTACTTTTAATGGAGGTCTCTACCTCCAAGACTAACTCTCTCTACTCATCTTCCTGCTAAGGAGGTCTATCCTCTCCTGAGGGCAATGACAACTCATGTCATACGACCTAAGCATGTATCTATTCTTTAGTTTACGCTTAATCTATTAAGATTATGTCCATGACATCTTATTTACATGCTTTTCATTAATTTGGTGGAGGATTCCTTAGTCCTTATTAACCTTACCCATACCTCAAGAGGGTGAGGGAGAGAGACAGAAAACCCTAATCCTTAAGGTCCTTAACAGAATTTGAGTTGAGAAGGGATGAACGAGATGAGAGAGTCCTAAAGGTGTCTTATTTCGAGTCATGTCCTAAGACATCGGCCAGGCAGTCACACAATCCGGGAGTCCTCGTATTTCGACTAGTGGTGCGGAGGAAAATATTTCCAGCCCCCGGAAGTGATCCTTTTATAGACACCTCAATCTTTTGGACACTTCTCTAATAACTCCCTTAGTTCTATGGAATTTGTAAAATTTAATAATTATTAATGATTAGATGAGGAACCTAAGCTCTGATACCAATTGTAACGACCATGCCTCCTGGTAACCCCCAATTAAGGGAGACCCAAAGGTCAGAGCTGTTATTCAATTAACAGGATCAAAGGTTTGATAAATAATCAATAATAATTATGATATTCTACCAACTAACTAGAATTTGGTATAAAATTAAAACTTTGCTTACCTTTGAAAACATGGGAAATCTATCTATCCAGAGCTTGAATTATCCTATCTAATCCTCCTTGCACTTTATTTCTTATTTCCACAATGTGTCACTTTACTGTTTGTTCTTTCAATTGTTGTTCCTAAAATGCCGACAAACAAAACGTCGGTCAGTATATCGAAATATACTGGTATGTGGGAACAACCAAAAACATGCAAATATGACTAACAATTTAATAATCACAATCAAATTAATTAACGAGCCAAATTACACTTTTCAGTATGACATTCTCCACTACTTTTGCCCTAACCCTGGCATACCCACCTTAGGGTCCCCTTGCCAATGACTTAAGGCCACCTTCTCAATCCCGAGCTCGGTGCCTGGGGGTCACCCCTCATGGTGCCTACTAGTCATGCAATATCATAGGCCACCTTCGCATTCCCGAGCATGGTGCCTGGGGTCACCACTCATGGTGTCCATTGGTCTACCCATCTGGGCCTGACCTTTGGCATCATCCATCAGGGTGGTAGGTAGGTGTGGGAATACATACTTCTTTTTTTTAATGTGATAATCATAGTGACTTTATGATTTGCAAGTATGAACATCCAACAGATAATTTGCATTCAATGCGATTAACCATCCAGAAAATATGTGGGAAACTAAGGCAGTTATTCATATTTAACCACATACCTGTTAAGCAGATTGAATGCAGAAATAACCAATCAAGAATTCAACCAAGTATGCATAGGTTGGTCCTGAAAAGACATCCAATATTCTCTATCATGGATATCGTATACAAATCTAATAGACCTAATGTGCCCTAGGTTTACTAGCCCTTTTTAGGGTTTTGAGTATAATTAGGGTTTCACTTCCTTTTTATTACTTTTACCTTACTTTTATCAAATATCCATCAAACCCTAATTATCTTGTCTTATTTTCCATTAAGGTCCTTAAGATCAGGTTTGGACCACGAAAACCCCAATTATTCATCTATTCATCACAAAAGATGTTTAGGTTATCCTTTAACAATATTTAATCTTATTTTCGGATTAACAACACTATTATTTACCAATTAAGTCCATCAAGCCTCTTTTCATTAAAGCTACTATTTTAATCCATGGCAAACTCATTATAAGCATTTATCATCAATTCATAGTTCATTATGATTGAGTCCACAAGTGACAAAGTGAGTTTTTATAGTATTTTCTCTCTCATAAAAGTTTGTTATCAAATTTATGGACCAAATTACCCTCATGTACTTCTCTCACTTAATTGGACTAATATGTGTCACAAATTGCAAAAATATGCAAACCCTAATATGTTATATTGATAAAATACGTATGTTAAAGTATTTAGTGAATGAACACACCAAACTTTCAATTTTGGATCTCAAATTTATATCATAGTACCATAATGACCTTTTGAAGCCACACCTCAAATTTCATTAGATTTGGAGTTACCAATCATGAGATATGGCCAATTTAATTAATCAACCTATATATATGTCCTAGACCTAAGTTCCCATTTAATCAAGGTTAAATGATGTGTCACGCTGCCTTTGATAACCCGTCCCCCTCTCCTAACCGTCAGATCGGGCGATCCACAGATCTGCCCTGATCCAACGATGGAGACTTCGTCTCCTACCTCCCGCAAAGGGCGGGGAGGCAACAGGAAATCAGGCCTAGCTAATCTCGCCACCTCGCACCTCCTTTCGAGTTTTGAACCCAACAAATATCTCCTAAACTTCCCAACGACCTCCTCAAGCCCCAATTCGACCTCCCCCCATCCGCAGAATTGGAAGAACGAAGCCCCCTTCTTCGCCCTTCTCCTAGCGGCGGTGGCAGCCTTTAGGGCTTCTTTGCCTAGCCCCCCTCACGCCTATATAAGGCCCTCATTAGCTCTGCCATGATTCCCTTAACCATTTCACATCTCCAATTGCAAGTGCCAACACCCCGAGCACTGCTCCCCTCACCCACCTTCTTCAACCTTGGCTACCTCCAGCCACCACCACCCGGCGAGCTCCACAGCATCCTTCATTCCATTCTAACCTCCCCCACACATTCACCTAGACCCCACGCTTTTCCCCGTCACCACCACGAGGCCTCCGATCACCTCCCGCTCCAAAACGGCCTCAGCTCCGGCGACCTTGCCTGCCCACGCGGCGGCGACAAGCCACAAGGGGTCTCGCACCCTATTTTAACCCTCTCTAGCTTTGGACCGACCCCTGAACCTTTTCCAATCGCCTCCTATTCGTGATTACCAACTGAGCACGAAAGGGACCTCGCCAGAGATCCTCCTCCTCTGCTGGAGCAAGCTGCAGGCCTCTGGAGCTAGCCCGAGTCGTCCGATCGCGTGAAGACAAACCCTGATCGTCCGATCAAGTGCAGACTGATCCTGAGCGCTCAATCGGTTTAGATCGATTGGAGCCGCGATCCAGTCGGATCCGGCCGTCGATCGGGGGTATTTTTCTTTTCTTTTATTTTGATAATCTTTTAGTACTCAAGAAAATACCTTACCTTAGAAAAATCATAAAAAACGCTAGGAATATCGGATTATAGCAAACCAATATACCATTTTGATCAGAAAAATATGCTCTATCGATATAAAATATTATCAATAACTTAATCCGTTCCCTATTTCAAAAATAACTGTCTAAGGCCTAAAGGACATCCTTGATCATAATTAATTATTAAAAATGGCTTTCTTGATGATATATGACTTCTAAAATGTTTGTAACCATTAGATGAAAACCTGATTTCAAAATAACTCGAAATCATATGCTAAGTTGATAAGTGATCAAAGGATTAGAAGAAACCCTAATTTAGCTTTCTCTTTCTACATGAAATTATAGGTATATCTTTATACGAAATCTGATATCACTAGATGACGATTAGTGATCATAATTTTGCCCTGAATCCTAATTCGAAACCTGATATTATGGAACCATTAATGTCTTAAGGGTTGTATTTCCCCTTTTTTTCCAATCATCTTAGAAACCCTAATTTTGGGAAACCTTCTAATTAATCAATTAAATATTATCTTTAATCAAAATAGTTTATGATGGATCAGACCTGATAATATTTGTAAACTCAATTAGGATATGGGAAATCCCTGATCTGAATTAAGATAACATAAAAAGAATAATAACTAAGAACATATATTAGTCCTGGTCACATGGACCAATAATAATATTGTACCCTTGCTTTCTTTGCAGGGTGACTAAATTCCTGATTGACTCTAAATCATTGGACATTTGATTGAACAAGCAGGTACATGGTCGTATAAGTATATGACTAGATTTCTGGTTGCCTATGATATGTATACCTTGAATGCTCATATTTGAATATTATTGCTTGGTTGACTAGTATGAGTTATACTTCGCCAAACCTAATGAAACATAAATGGTTATGATGGGTTGTAGCTACTAGAGCACATAGCCTAGTGTGGATGTATGTTGCCTAACATGGATTTATGTTTTCCTTGGCCCATGTTAGATGTATGATGATATTATGTTGCCCACACTAGATGTAAGTTAAGTGCAATATGTGTAGTACAACCGCATCAAAATGATTGTAATAGAAAGGATGTTTACCTGATTTTCGCCTTAAGAAATGGTTTTATTTCTCCTTCTTCTTGTTCAAATGTTTCCCTTTATGCAACCTTATTAAATGTAACTTTTACCACATACCAGCCCTGCTGATGTTTTGTTTCTCGTATTTTCTAGGTGCAAGGAACAATTGACTACAAAATGAAAGGCATGCTCAAAGTACCAGAAGGCACAAATAATAAACTTGGAGGATGTAATAGATAGATTCTTTTCCTCTTATATCATTTCTTGCTAGATGTTAGTTTATTTCTTTCCTTAGTGATCTTGAGGATGATTGAAATCCAATGTAATAAAGTTAACTTTCTTTAGAACCATATTTTCTCTCCATATGTAATGACTTTATTATCCTTATGAATGAATGTTTGTGTGGCATTATCCGATGATGTGGACTAGATCTTGGCTTAATCTCTATTTTAGTTGACTACCTTAATTACTTATATTTTCCCTTTTGACATCTATAGATATGAGTGCACGCATATCTAGGAATGTCACTATGGAAAGTATATAGAAATTAGGGGACGTCACAGTTGGTATCAGAACCAAGTTCACACATCAAGTCACATGAACTTCATTCACCCTATTTGAGTCTAGGGTAGACCTTGAGTTAGGGATATGAAGAGTGGAGGTGTCTAGGATAGCATCTGCCATGGGTCTGACTAAAGTCTCCGAGCCACTTAGCTTGGCAATCACGAGGCTACCTTTAGGGCAGTATAAGTCTACATGGCCGATACTCTAAGTGTCCCCTATTCTTGAGTGTACCTTAATTTAGGAATCTTCTCATCTATAGATTTTCCCTCTCACCTCTTCTATAGAAAAATTTCTCCCTCTCATCTACGTTTTGAAAATAAATTAAATTTTCCCTCTTACCTTTGTTATAAGGTTAGGAAGGAGTCTCTCTATTTACAAAAGTCCTAAGGATCGACTGATAAGGATTTTAGGATATCCTCCATAAATCATAACATTCAGAACATTAATTATTGATAAATGAGAATAATGAAATATCAGGTCATAATAATAATGATAATGATGAGAATAATTGTTGGAGTAATGGATCTAATATGTTCATATTACTTACAGGATGCCTCCTAAAACTCGCAACTCAAAAGCCTCGGAGGAATCACCCTCTAAGAAGAGAAAAGAACCTGAAACCTCTGAACTACCTGATCCTGAAACTATGGCCAAAGAAAGGTGGGAGGAACAGAAGAAAATCCTACTAGACTTCATGGAAACCCTCGCCACAAAAGGAACCCCTAAACCTAGCTCCTCTAGGAAAATGTAAGTGACAGTGATAGACTTCATTAAGCTCATCTCTGATTCCTTTTGGGGGGAAGATCATCCTGAGGTCATGCACAAGGCTGAGGCCTGGGTCCTTTCCATAGAGAATGCCTTTCGTACCCTAGAAGTAACCGAGGAAAAGAAGGTCAAGTTCGCCACCCATTTGCTTAAGGGAGGGGCAAAGATCTGGTGGGAGAATTATGGTGGGAATCGGGGAGAGGAAGTAGACAACTTGGGATGGGAAGCCTTCAAGACCCTCTTCACTGACCGTTTCATGTCCATAGCTGAGAGGAAGAGGAAAGAGAAGATGTACATGGAGCTTAGGCAGGGTAGTCTCTCAGTGGCCGATTTTACTCGGAAGTTTAGGCTTCTGGAACACTATGCCCCTATCTGGACTGAGGACCGCCTCACTGAGCACTATGTAGATTGTCTCTCCACCCACCTGAAAACCCTAGTTATAGCCTCTCATCCCCGAAGCATTGATGAAGCCCTAGACATGGCCCTTAAGCAGGAAAGGGAGCAAGGATTACAGAAGCCTTCTAGCATGGGATATTTAGGGTTGACCACCACCGAGGAGGAGAAGTTCAAGAAGTTCCACCCCGGCCATAATAAAGGATCAGGGAAAGGAGGAGGTTCAGGGAAGAAAGGACCAAAGAATAGCAAGCTGATGGATTATCGCAGCAAATGCAAGACTTGTGGATGAGGACATGATGGGCCTTGTCGCTACACCAAGCCGGTCTGCTACAACTGCAAGAAGGAGAGACATTTCCTTGCCAAGTGCCCCAATACATCTATCCTTGGCAAACCTCTAGTAGGTGCTCCACCCCCTCAGGGACACCGTAATGCCAGGGTGTTCGCAGTAACAGTAGAGGAGGCTAGGGCAAATCTGAACCAGCTTGTCGAAGGCATTGTTTTCTTGAATGGACATCCTGTTAAAGCACTGTTTGATTTTGGATCCACAAATACATTTATTTCTCGAACTCTGGCCTCAATGTTGCACTTACATATAAGGGACTTGGGATACATTCTGGATGTGTCAACTCCTAGTGGAAAAATATTCACTGCATTGCAGAAAACTGATGTTCTCCCTCTAAAATTTGAAAATCATGACATGCCCTTTGAATTCATTCTCTTAACCATGGAAGACTTTGATGTTATTCTTGGCATGGATTGGCTGTACACATATCATGCTTATATTGACTATAGAACCAAGATGGTAGTTCTCTCTCAACCTCATTCCTCTCCTGTAGTGATCCCTCGGGGAAGCAGATTCTATAATAATATAATAATTTCCTCTCTTAAAGCTAAAAAGCTCATATCTAAAGGATGTAAAGTCTTCCTCGCATTCATCTCGGAGTCCAGTCCTGACAACGGGCCTGTAGAAAGACTGTAGGTGGTACGTGATTTTCTTGACATATTCCCGGAGGAGCTTCCTGGGCTGTCTCCAAACCGAGACATTGAGTTCTCCATAGATCTTTTTCCTGGAACCACTCTGATTTCTAGGACACCGTATAGGATGGCACCTGCTGAGCTTATGGGGCTGAAGAAACAATTACAAGAACTCCTTGATAAGGGTTTGATCTGCCCTAGTGTTTCCCCTTGGGGTGCACCTGTCCTTTTTGTTAAAAAGAAAGATGGCTCGATGCGGATGTGTATTGACTGTCGCATGTTGAACCAAGCTACCATTAAAAACAAGTATCCTCTCCCACGTATTGATGACCTCTTTGATCAACTTCGTACTGCTAAAGTGTTCTAAAAAATTGATCTTCATTCTGGATACCATCAACTTAAGGTCAAAGACTCCGATATATCTAAGAGTGCTTTTCGAACTCGTTACTGGCACTACGAATTTCTAGTAATGCCGTTCGGGTTGACCAACGCACCTGGCGTATTCATGAACTTGATGAACAAAGTCTTCCAACCTTATCTTGATGAGTTTGTAGTCGTCTTCATTGATGATATTCTGATCTATTATGATTCTATGGAGAAGCATCGAGAGCATTTGAAGTCTGTCCTTGAGATACTTTGAGCCCATAAATTCTATGGCAAGCTTTCTAAATGTGAATTCTGGATTGACAAAGTTATGTTTCTTGGTCATGTCATTTCTGGGGGTAACATATCTGTTGATCCCACTAAAGTATCTGTTGTACTTGATTGGCAACCTCCTCGTAATCCTTCTGAAATTCAGAGTTTCTTAGGTCTGGCTGGATATTATCGTTGTTTTATTCCGAATTTCTCCAAAGTGGCACTTCCTCTCACTAAACTTACTCAGAAGGATGAGCATTTCATCTGGTCAGCCGCTTGTGAGTCTAGCTTCCAAGAGCTCAAACAGAAGTTGACGTCAGCACCTGTCCTTGTTCTACCCTCTGGTAATGAAGGATTTGTGATATTCACTGATGCTTCCCGACATGGTCTAGGTTGTGTCCTACAACATAATGGGAAAGTAGTGGCCTTCTCTTCTAGACAGCTGAAACCCAATGAGTTGAATTACCCTACGCATGATTTGGAGTTAGCTGCTATCATTCGTTCTCTAAAAATATGGAGGCACTACTTGTACGAGGCAACGCTCGATATCTTCACTGACCATAAAAGCCTCAAGTACATTCTAACGTAGAAGGATTTGAATCTCCGACAACGACCGTGGATTGAGTACTTGAAGGACTACGAATTCACCATTGGCTACCATCCAGGTAAGGCCAATGTAGTTGCAGACGCCCTTAGTAGGAAAAGAGATGTTTGTGCATCCCTGTCTGTACCCGAATGGAGGAACGTGGAGGACCTAGCCAGCTGGAGACCACAATTCATGGCTAATCGTATGCATGTCAACAACATCTCTATCACATCCAACTTGCATTCTGAACTTCTGGAGGCAAAAAAAGTTAGTCACGAGCTTGTAGAGCTCTCCTCTCTCCTGGCTAAACCTCATACACATTTGTCAGTGGGTCTTGATGGTGGTCTTCGATACAAGAACCTAATGTGGGTCCCTAAGCAGTCAACTGTAAAGACAACCATTCTTAGCGAGGCACATGGGTCCAAGTACACAGTTTATCCCGGCACGACAAAGATGTACAAGGACCTACAACGACAGCTCTGGTGGAGAGGCATGAAGCACGACATTGCAAATTTTGTATCCAGGTGTCTGACCTGTCAGAGAATCAAGGCCGAACATCAAAGACCAGGTGGTCTACTGCAACCCCTTGAGATTTCGGAATGGAAATGGGAGCATATCACTATGGATTTCGTAGTGGGATTACCCAGGACCAGGAAGGGGTACGACGCCGCTTGGGTCATTGTGGATCGTCTCACCAAGTCATCTCATTTTCTACCTGTGAAGACTACTGCGAAAGTTTCTGAGTTGGCCGACCTTTATATACGGGAGATTGTACGTCTGCATGGGGTTCCAGCGTCCATTGTCTCGGACCGGGACCCGAAGTTCACCTCAAAGCTGTGGAAGCAGGTTCAAGAAGAATTGGGCACTAAACTGAATTTCAGTACAGCTTATCATCCGCAGATAGATGGACAGTCAGAACGAACAATACAGATTCTGGAGGATCTTCTACGAGCTTGCGTGCTTGAATGGGAAGGCTCATGGGACCATTACCTGCCTTTAGCTGAGTTTGCCTATAATAATAGTTATCAGGCGAGTATTGGGATGCCACCATACAAAGCTCTCTATGGCCAACCGTGTAGATCTCCATTACATTGGGACGATGACGGGGAAAACACCTTGATGAAATCCGAGGAGATGCAGTTGTATGCAGATAAAGTTGCACTGATCAGGCAGAGAATGAAGGGAGCACAGGATAGGAAGAAATCATATGCAGATGCTCACCGGTAGGAACGTCAGTTCAAGGAAGGTGATCATGTCTTTCTGAAGATCCGACCAATTCGAGCTTTGGCCAAGAATAAGGGAAAGCTCAGTCGTCGTTATGTGGGACCCTTCGAGATTCTTGAAAGGGTTAGAGAATGTGCCTATCATCTTGCTTTGTCACCTCAGTATAGTGCCATGCATAATGTTTTTCATGTATCCAATCTGAAGCCCTATGTCAAAGACCCCAGTCACATTCGGAATCATGAGCCTCTTGAGCTGAAAGATGATTTGACGTATGCTGAGTCACCAGTTAGAATTGTTGATTTCAAGGCAAAGGAGCTCCACAATAATCGGCGTATAGATATGGTGAAAGTTCTCTGGAGCCACCATGATCAAACCGATGCTACATGGGAGCTCAAGTCTGAAGTCGAGCGGAAATATCCACCTCTATTTCAGGCTGCTTGAATTTTGAGGGCAAAATTCTTAAAAGGAGGGGAGAATGTGACAAAGTGAGTTTTTATAGTATTTTCTCTCTCTTAAAAGTTTGTTATCAAATTTATGGACCAAATTACCCTCATGTACTTCTCTCACTTAATTGGACTAATATGTGTCACAAATTGCAAAAATATGCAAACCCTAATATGTTATATTGATAAAATACGTATGTTAATGTATTTAGCGAATGAACACACCAAACTTTCGATTTTGGATCTCAAATTTATATCACAGTAGCATAATGACCTTTTTAAGCTACACCTCAAATTTCATTAGATTTGGAGTTACCAATCATGAGATATGGCCAATTTAATTAATCAACCTAGATATATGTCCTACACCTAAGTTCCCATTTAATCAAGGTTAAATGATGTGTCACGCTGCCTTTGATAACCCAACCCCCTCTCCTAACTGTCAGATCAGGTGATCCACGGATCTGCCCTGATCCAACGATGGAGACTTCGTCTCCTACCTCCCGCAAAGGGTGGGGAGGCAACAGGAAACCGAGCCCAGCTAATCTCGCCACCTCGCACCTCCTTTCGAGTTTTGAACCCAACAAATATCTCCTAAACTTCCCGACGACCTCGTCAAGCCCCAATTCGACCTCCCCCCATCCGCAGAATTGGAAGAACGAAGCCCCCCTTCTTCGCCCTTCTCATGGCGGCGGTGGCAGCATTTAGGGCTTCTTTGCCTAGCCCCCCTCACGCCTATATAAGGCCCTCATTAGCTCCGCCATGATTCCTTTAACCATTTCACATCTCCAATTGCAAGTGCCAACACCCCGAGCACTGCTCCCCTCGCCCACCTTCTTCAACCTCGGCTACCTCCAACCACCACCACCCGGCGAGCTCCACAGCATCCTTCATTCCATTCTAACCTCCCCCGCACATTCACCTAGACCCCACGCTTTTCCCCGTCACCACCACGAGGCCTCCGATCACCTCCCGCTCCAAAACAGCCTCATCTCTGGCGACCTTGCCTTCCCACGCGGCGGCGACAAGCCACAAGGGGTCTCACACCCTATTTTAACCCTCTCCAGCTTCAAACCGAGCCCCTGAACCTTTTCCAATTGCCTCATGTTCGTGTTTACCAGCTGAGCACGAAAGGGACCTCGCCTGAGATCATCCTCCTCTGCTGGAGCAAGCTGCAGGCATGCGGAACTAGCCCGAGTCGTCTGATCATGTGAATACAAACCCTGATCGTCCGATCAAGTACGGACCGATCCTGAGCGCTCGATCGGTTTAGATCAATTTGAGCCGCGATCCAGTCGAATCCGGCCGTCGATCGGGGGTATTTTTCTTTTCTTTTATTTTGATAATCTTTTAGCACTCAAGAAAATACCTTACCTTAGAAAATTAATAAAAAATGCTAGGAATGTCGGATTATAGAAAACCAATATACCATTTTGATCAAAAAAATATGCTCTATCCATATAAAATATTATCAATACCTTAATACGTTCCCTATTTCAAAAATAACTGTCTAAGGCCTAAAGGACATCCTTGATCATAATTAATTATTAAAAATGGCTTTCTTGATGATATATGACTTCTAAAATGTTTGTAACCATTAGATGAAAACCTGATTTCAAAATAACTCGAAATCCTATGCTAAGTTGATAAGTGATCAAAGGATTAGAAGAAACCCTAATTTATCTTTCTCTTTCTACATGAAATTATAGGTATATCTTTATACAAAATCTGATATCACTAGATGATGATTAGTGATCATAATTTTGCCCTAAATCCTAATTCAAAACCTGATATTATGGAACCATTAATGTCTTAAGGGTTGTATTTCCCCTTTTTTTCCAATCATCTTAGAAACCCTAATTTTGGGAAACCTTCTAATTAATCAATTAAATATTATCTTGAATCCATATAGTTTATGATGGATCAGACCTGATAATATTTGTAAACTCAATTAGGATATGGGAAATCCCTGATCTGAATTAAGATATCATAAAAGGAATAATAACTAAGAACATATCTTAGTCCTGGTCACATGGACCAATAATAATATTGTACCCTTGCTTTCTTTGCAGGGTGACTAAATTCCTGATTGACTCTAAATCTTTGGACATTTGATTGAACAAGCAGGTACGTGGTCGTATAAGTATATGACTAGATTTCTGGTTGCCTATGATATGTATACCTTGAATGCTCATATTTGAATATTATTGCTTGGTTGACTAGTATGAGTTATACTTCGCCAAACCTAATGAAACATAAATGGTTATGATGGGTTGTAGCTAATAGAGCACATAACCTAGTGTGGATGTATGTTGCCTAACATGGATGTATGTTTTCCTTGGCCCATGTTAGATGTATGATGATATTAAGTTGCCCACACTAGATGTAAGTTAAGTGCAATATGTGTAGTACAACCACATCAAAATGATTGTAATAGAAAGGATGTTTACCTAATTTTCACCTTAAGAAATGGTTTTATTTCTCCTTCTTCTTGTTCAAATGTTTCCCTTTATGCAACCTTATTAAATGTAACATTTACCATGTACCAGCCCTGTTGATGTTTTGTTTCTCGTATTTTCTAGGTGCAAGGAACAATTGACTACAAAATGAAAGGCATGCTCAAAGTACCTGAAGGCACAAATAATAAACTTGGAGGATGTAATAGATAGATTCTTTTCCTCTCATCTCATTTCTTGCTAGATGTTAGTTTATTTCTTTCCTTAGTGATCTTAAGGATGATTGAAATCCTATGTAATAAAGTTAACTTTCTTTAGAACCATATTTTCTCTCCATATGTAATGACTTTATTATCCTTATGAATGAATGTTTGTGTGGCATTATCCGATGATGTGGACTAGATCTTGGCTTAATCTCTGTTTTAGTTGACTACCTTAATCTCTTATATTTTCCCTTTTGACATCTATAGATATGAGTGCACGCATATCTAGGAATGTCACTATGGAAAGTATATAGAAATGGGGGGACGTCACACCACATGTGAACTCTACTTATCATTAATTCCATCTTGATTCATTCAAAAACCCTAATTACTACATTTAGGGTATTTTTCCAAAAATTAGGAACTTTAATACTCTAATAGCTTAGATTCAACATATTTCAACTCCAATCATCAAATTGATCAATTAAAGCCATTAATAATCTCATTCACTAAAATTAAGGTTTCAAGGCCCATTAATGCTTATTTATATGCATGAATTTCTAAATCCAACCAATTATGTGTAAGACTCATCTTTATCAAACTTAATGTATCTCTTTGATCATTAACAGATTAATACCAACTCTAAACATCCATTAAACCCTACGGATCACATTAATTATATCAAAATAGGATTTCTTAATCATCTTTACATTAAATTTAATAACTTTCATTACTTTTCGAATTGTAATCAGAATTAAGCTTCATCTATATTTTTAATGGACTCTCCTCGATTTTCTGAGAAACTTTCATGTATAAAGCGCATCTATCTGAGCTACGGTTGAGGAGATATGAATTTAACAAGAATCACTTACTTTGGACCAATAGAAGGCTGCCACGTAGGCCTTGCCATGCAACGATGCTTGGTTGCTTGGGAAACATTTCGAAAAGACTGAAATGCCCTTCGTTAAGTTGATCAGTTGCTTTAGCACGTGGGGGTAGAAACGTCCAACACCTCTCCGCCCTTCACCTTCCTCGCGATGGCAGCGTGCGACCGCCCTAGCCGTGGTCCTACAACATAACGCGGCTGCCATCCTCCCTCTCTGACTCCATTGGCCATCAGTGAGAAGTTCCTTGCCTCCGGCGCTCCCCCGCACAGGCGTGACTACCATGGGCATGGCCGTAATGGCCGGGATCAGGTCCTACTTCTCCATAGCGCACAACCACGATGCAGCCGTACTGCAGGTTGTTGCGTGAAGCTGGATACTCGAGGGCATCATCTAATCGTGCACATGCCTTCGAGGGACATCATGCCTTCCTCCAGAAGACTTTGCACCTCCCCGTTACTCTAGAGGAAGCACCACTCGAGGATTAGGGTTTTGCAACCAAGAACAATGAAGAAGGAGAAGAGATACATGTGGGATCTCTTTAGAACTCGAACCAGAAGGCCAACCCCTTATAAAGGGGAGGGTTTTCGCACCCTAAGATGTGCATCCACTAAGATGCAAGATCTTGTCCCAAAAGAAATCCAATTCCTTTATTAGAAAGCAAACTTTCTCTCTCCTCTTTTTCCTTTGAATATCCCCTATTATATGGATATTAGAAATTCGAAATTCCTCTTTCATCTTCTTTATACTTGCCCTTTTTAATCCATAGGAATGAAATCCTATTTCCCTTTAATAGCAATTACTTTCTTTTTAGCAATACCACATAATACTTTAATTGTATATTCACATTAACTCCTTATTTTGCAATTTTGGTATTTTCTCTTTCTTTCATCTTCATTGGGACTCCTTGGATCCCAAGAAACTCTATTATTTTGAAATCCTTTTTATTGGATACTCATTATCCTTCTAGATGCATCTAAATGCATTATTCTTCATTATCATGTGTATTTCTTATTAAAATATTTCTTTTTGAGGATTTCTCTTTATTTCTCTTTTTTTTTCCTCATTGGTATTCCTTTTATCATTAGGAATCCTTGGGATATGAAAATCCACCAACAATAACTCCATTATACCACTTTTCACTTAATTTCCATATTTTATTATCATTTTCAATTTCTTTCTTAATAAAGAAATACTTAATTAACCTTTTCTTTTCTTATTGCATTCTATATGGAACTTTGGACTCCTTGGAACCCAAGGAACCCAAGAGGCACGAAATCCCTCTTTGGATTTGCCTTCTAGAGGTTTCCATACTCTCTTTTCTCAAAAACTCAATTATTCATTTGTTAATTGAATTTCCTTGTTATTGGGCCCAATAGCCAATAAAGCCCACAAATCAAACAACAAGGCTATTTCAATGAAATCCATTTATTCACAACAAATTATATCATTATTTGTCCAAATATCATTAATATGAGAAATTAAATTTCTCACCAAAGGAACCCAAAATTTGGGGTTGTAACATCCTTCCCCTCTTATGAGAATTTTGCCCTCAAAATTCCATCAAGCAAGCAAACAAACAGGATAAGTCTTCTTATGTCCATCAGGGCTCCCATGTGGCTTCACCCTTTCCATGGTGTTTCCCAAGAACCTTCATTATCTCATTTTCTTCCATCTGAGTTTTTTCTTACCTTGGTATATCGTACCCTCATAGGTGACTCAGGACTTTTCAGCCTTTCAAAAGCTGAATATGTTCAGGGCTCAACACCTGGCTTGGGTACCTCACATAGTGCTCTAGATCGGACTCATGCAACACATCATTTTATCGTGAGGGGTAAGGTTACACAACCATCTCTACCAATCCATCTCAAATGGACCCCTATGTCGGGGACTCAACTTTCTCAACTGTAGCTTAGAGGGATCAGAGTTTCACATCACATATTCTACCATAGTGAACTGCATGTCAGTCTGCTTTACATCAGCTTGTGACTCATGTCACCCCTGGGCTCTCTTTTGGCCATTGCATGATCAAAGCGACTTCATCTACACACACTATGGTTCTTTTCTGACCTTCACGAGGCCTCCTTCACCAACATCATCTTAATGAAGCGGTGACCGACACCACCTCCTTCTAGCATCTCGATAAAGGCTATGGTGGTTAACATCACATCTTATGAACTGTCTCTTTGTATCACCCTGAACAAGCACACTTGCTCTCATCAGACCCTCTAGTCTGGATCAAACTAATCATTAGTTAGGGGTGATAAACTATACTATCATTGAGTTCTTCATGTATCTACTCCCCCCTCATGGAAGAGAACCTTTAGGTCATACTCAAGAACTTTTGAACTTGCATCATGGTGTAGTTGAACCATCTTTCGTTCAACTAAATCTGTCCCATGACAATATTCTTCCTTTCTTTCTCATGTCATCTACGTAAGGCGATCTACCATAACTCCTATTACATCTTGATCTTTCTCGTTCCAGGGGAGACTTACCACAACACCCATAGAGGTGAACTCCCATTCCCTCTCGGGGACTCTTTATCCTCTATGTCAGAGCACTGGGTTACTGGTGTTCGGCCTTCACCCCCGGCTTGCATGGCCACATGCTACATGCAACTTTGTATTAAGCACTCAAAATGCGACCATCACTTACTATCTTTGTAGTATCATGGTGTATGGTGATCTTAAAATCATGATCTCTTGTATATCATGATTCCTCAAGATTGATACCTCAGAAATCCAAAACCACTATCAAAAGGGTTTCGTCACTTTTCTTTCTAAAGAAGAACATCTGAGGTTTTACAACCATCCTTTCATTGCATCAAAGACTAGGCTGTCTATCCAAACAACCACTAATCTTGTTCAACAGATCACGTTATATCTGAGTGTTAGTCAAACTTATCTCTTTCTCAACTTAAGATTAGCCTAACAACCTCAACTTCTTCTAGCTTCCAGCTAAGCTAGGAAGCTATATCTCAACCAGAGCATTCATTACCACTCCTTATCCTTAGGTGTTAGGTAACATACACCTACATGTATTATACTTATCATATCATCTCAAACTCTAAGTCTATCTTCATCGAGAAGCTTTGAGCTCATCCTCATTTTGATCAAGCTCACCTTGCATAACTTGTAAATTCCACATAGCTCATGCTAAAACATCCTCACAAGATGATTTCCTTAATACTCTTAGTGTTTGTAAACCATCCATGTATCATTCACTCCACAAAGGTATGTTATCATTTCTATCCTTATACCTTGTACCAACGTTCCAGCTTCCATCATCTTTTATCATTGGTGTAAGGCATGCGTATTGTCCTATCTCTCACTCCCATAACAAAAGGAAATAAGCATTTGGCTGCAGTCCAAATACAGAGTTCTTCCTATTCCAAGAGTAGAGATGGTACATCCCACCTTGCTAGTACACCTTTAAATCTAAGATGAAACATGCCACATATGTCTCAACATCACATTCATCTTGATATCGAAGTTACTTCCAAGGAAAATTGGTCTCAACCCTACTTGGTCTAAACACAATCCTCGGTCGTCTCCTCTAGGTCTATAGGGTACCGACACTTTTGGGGTCACCCCTATTCCCTTATTCATCCAGAGAGTGCCCTACGCATCTGCCCTTTCGGTCCCATGAGTTCATGAAGGTGATCAATCTCCTAACCCATGGCCCTCAGACAATGATAGTTGTTACCTCCCGACCCTATGGTCATGTTCAACTAGGGAATTAGGAAACTCCTTCTTCCATCAGTCTTATCCCTTCCTAACCCTAGGATAGACTTCGGATTCCATTATAGTACATGTCCAAATTAGAAACTTACCCAAGCCTTCATCATATCTCTCTGCATTCTCGACTGACTTTCATCCCTTCAGAGGGTCATGGCACCCTGCCTACCTTGGCTAGGCCCCATACTGGTTACCTCCATGGTAACACATCCACATGCACTTAGAGATGGTTATCTATGGATCTATAGGTGCATTCTCATACCATGTACTTTTCTCTTAGCTTCTCAAGATCCTATGATACCTCTTTAGGTCTCCACAAACCCACAAACTGGTACACACCTTACCAAAGGGTCCCTCTCCCAGGATGGGAGGAAACTACAACTCTTAACAACAAGGTCACAAACATCCTTAGGTTTTATATTCACATGAGCATTCTTAACCCAGCAACTACTAGGGCACAAGTAGACCACCTATTAAGCCATGCTAGGTCATACTTGTTCTCTTTCCTCAACATTAGACCAACTTAGGCGTGAAGGGTTCGTCAAACATACCCTTAACTTAAGGGGTTTCCCTTATCTCTACACATGAGGAGTACCATGCTCGAAGCTATAGAGACTCAAATCTCATCAGGAGCATCGGATACACTGCTTCCCCTCTTAGGCCTAGGAACCCTAGGTTCTCCTTTGGATATCCAACTGCATGCTCAAACTCTTAACCAGGAGTCAAACATGTCCAAGGTATGCCATGTACTCCCATGATCCTTTTATATGAGAAACACCCCAGAGTTGAGTCCTCCTCAAGGACAACCAACTAGGTATAAAGCCTCCTCAGGGTCTAAAGCACTCTTTATCTCATCCAGTAGGTAACCACTTATACCATGGGTACTATAAGCATCGTCCTCTCCCTAGGGTTTGGTTCCTCTAAAGTCAACCAAGATATCATTAACCTCCAGGAATCAAGCATAAGGCAACCCCCTATCATCCACGTAGGTCACATCACCCTCAACTCCCCATTGTTCCTCACATCTCAGGGTTTTAGGTTTCCAACCTTCTTGCTTGGTTCCTTCTTTCTAAAGCTAACTCCACATCCAGTCATACTATTAGAGGTCATCTCTTCATGAAGGATCAAGCTCACAGGCATACCTCTACGTAGGTGAAGCCTATTCTCAAACTTAGGTTTTCTCAATATCATTCATAGCCCTTTATGATTATTCTATGATCCCTTAACCCGGGTTTCATCAAGCTATACCCTACTTGCCTAAGCCCATAGGGTAACCATAGGTTCTCTTGTAACCTCATCCATGAAGGACCTATCCTTCTCTCTAGCATGCAAGGCCCTCTCCAGGGTTGGTCGCCAAAGGTACTAGGTCATCTACCCTTTTATGGCATCCCAAAGGCATGTCCAACCAAACACTCGGTCAACCGTGACATCTAACTCATCATGTCATCTATCTCTCTAACTTTCACTTAGGGTTAGGGTTAACATCATCCTCAAAGGATGTGCTAGGTATCTACTTTTAATGGAGATCTCTACCTCTAAGACTAACTCTCTCTACTCATCTTCCTGTTAAGGAGGTCTATCCTCTCCTGAGGGCAATGACAACTCATGTCATACGACCTAAGCATGTATCTATTCTTTAGTTTACGCTTAATCTATTAAGCTTATGTCCATGACATCTTATTTACATGCTTTTCATTAATTTGTTGGAGGATTACTTAGTCCTTATTAACCTTACCCATATCTAAAGACGGTGAGGGAGAGAGAGAGAGAAAACCCTAATCCTTAAGGTACTTAACAAAATTTGAGTTGAGAAGGGATGAACGAGATGAGAGAGTCCTAAAGGTGACTTATTTCGAGTCATATCCTAAGACATCGGCCAGGAAGTCACACAATCCGGGAGTCCTCGTATTCAGACTAGAAGTGCGGAGGAAAATATTGCCAGCCCCTAGATGTGATCCTTTTCTAGACACCTCAATCTTTTGGACACTCCTATAATAACTCCCTTGGTTCTATGGAATTTGTAAAATTTAATAATTATTAATGATTAGCTGAGGAACCTATGCTCTAATACCAATTGTAATGACCCCGCATCCTGGTAACCCCCAATTAAGGGAGACCCAAAGGTTAGAGCCGTTATTCAATTAACATGATCAAAGGTTCGATAAATAATCAATAATAATTATGAAATTCTACCAACTAACTGGAATTTGGTATAAAATTAAAACTTTGCTTACCTTTGAAAACTTGGGAAATCTATCTATCCAGATCTTGAATTATCCTATCTAATCCTCCTTGCACTTTATTTCTTATTTCCACAATGTGTCACTTTACTATTTGTTCTTTCAATTGTTGTTCCTAAAACGCCGACAAACAAAACGTCGGTCAGTATATCAAAATATACTGGTATGTGGGAACAACCAAAAACTTGCAAATATGACTAACAATTTAATAATCACAATCAAATTAATTAACAAGCCAAATTACACTTTTCTGTATGACATTCTCCACCGCTTTTGCCCTAACCCTGGCATACCCACCTTAGGGTCCCCTTGCCAATGACTCAAGGCCACCTTCTCAATCCCGAGCTTGGTTCCTGGGGGTCACCCCTCATGGTGACCACTATTCATTCAATATCATAGGCCACCTTCTCATTCCCGATCTTGGTGCCTGGGGTCACCACTCAAGGTGTCCATTGGTCTACCCATCTGGGCCTGACCTTTGGCATCATCCATGACGATGGTAGGTAGGTGCGAGAATACATACTGACTTTATGATTTGCAAGTATGAACATCCAACAGATAATTTGCATTCAATGTGATTAACCAACCGGAAAATCCGCGGGAAACTAAGGCGGTTATTCATAATTAACCACATACCTATTAAGCAGATTGAATGCAGAAATAACCAATCAAGAACTCAAGCAAGTATGTAAAGGTTGGTCCTAAAAAGACATCCAATATTGTCTATCTTGGATATGGTATACAAATCTAATAGACCAAATGTGCCCTAGGTTTACTAGCCCTTTTTAGGGTTTTGAGTATAATTAGGGTTTCACTTCCTTTTTATTACTTTTACCTTACTTTTACCAAATATCCATCAAACCCTAATTATCTTGTCTTATTTTCCATTAAGGTCCTTAACATCAGGTTTGGACCATGAAAAACCCAATTATTCATCTATTCATCACAAAAGATGTTTAGGTTATCCTTTAACAATATTTAATCTTATTTTCAGATTAATAACATTATTATTTACCAATTAAGTCCATCAAGCCTCTTTTCATTAAAGCTACTATTTTAATCCATGGCAAACTCATTATAAGCATTTATCATCAATTCATAGTTCATTATGATTGAATCCACATGTGAACTCTATTTATCATTAAATCCATCTTGATTCATTCGAAAACACTAATTACTACATTTAGGGTATTTTTCCAAAAATTAGGAACTTTAATACTCTAATAGCTTAGATTCAACATATTTCAACTCCAATTATCAAATTGATCATTTAAAGCCATTAATAATATCATTCACTAAAATTAGGGTTTCAAGGCCCATTAATGCTTATTTATATGCATGAATTTCTAAATCAAACCAATAACATGTAAGACTCATCTTTTTCAAACTTAATGTATCTCTTTGATCATTAACAGATTAATACCAACTCTAAACATCCATTAAACCCTACGAATCACATTAATTATATCCAAATAGGATTTCTTAATCATCTTTAGATTAAAGTTAATAACTTTCATTACTTTTCAAATTGCAATCAGAATTAAGCTTCAACTATATTTTTAATTGACTCTCCTTGATTTTTTGAGCAACTTTCATGTATAAAGCGCATCTATCCGAGCTACGGTTGAGGAGATACGAATTTAACAAGAATCACTTACTTTGGACCAATAGAAGGCTGCCACGTAGGCCTTGCCATGCAACGATGCTTGGTTGCTTGGGAAACATTTCGAAAAGACTGAAATGCCCTTGTTAAGTTGATCAGTTGCTTTAGAGCACGTGGGCAGAAACGTCCAACACCTCTCCGCCCTTCACCTTCCTTGCGATGGCAGCGAGCGGCCGCCCTAGTCGTGGTCCTGTAGCATAACACGGTTGCCATCCTCCTTCTCCGACTCCATTGGCCATCAGCGAGAAGTTCCTTGCCTCCGACACTCCCCAGCGCAGGCGAGGCTGCCATGGGCATGGCCGCAATGGTCGGGATCAGGTCCTACTTCTCCATAGCGCACAACCACGATGCAGCCGTACTGCAGGTTGTTGCGTGAAGCTAGATACTCGAGGGCATTATCTAATCGTGCACATGCCTTCGAGGGACATCAGGCCTTCCTCCAGACGACTCTGCACCTCCCCGTTACTCCAAAGGAAGCACCACTCGAGGATTAGGATTTTGCAACCAAGAATGACGAAGAAGGAGAAGAGATACATGTGGGATCTCTTTAAAACTCAAACCAGAAGGCCAACCCCTTATATAGGGGAGGGTTTTCACACCCTAAGATGTGCATCCACTAAGATGCAAGATCTTGTCCCAAAAGAAATCCAATTCCTTCATTAGAAAGCAAGCTTTCTCTCTCCTCTTTTTCCTTTGAATATCCCCTATTATATGGATATTAGAAATTCGAATTTCCTCTATCATCTTCTTTATACTTGCCCTTTTTAATCCATAGGAGCAAAATCCTATTTCCCTTTAATAGCAATTACTTTCTTTTTAGCAATACCACATAATACATTAATTGTATACTCACATTAACTCCTTATTTTGCAATTTTGGTAATTTATCTTTCTTTCATCTTCATTGGGACTCCTTGGATCCCAAGAAACTCTATTATTTCGAAATCCTTTTATTGGATACTCATTATCCTTCTAGATGCATCTAAATGCATTATTCTTCATTATCATGTGTATTTCTTATTAAAATATTTTTTTTTTAATATTTTTCTTTATTTCTCTTTTATTTTCCTCATTGGTATTCCTTTTATCATTAGGAATCCTTGGGATACGAATATCCACCAACGATAACTCCATTATACCACTTTTCACTTAATTTCCATATTTTATTATCATTTTCAATTTCTTTCTTAATAAATAAATACTTAATTAACCTTTTCTTTTCTTATTGCATTCTCTATGCAAATTTGGAGTCCTTGGAACCCAAGGAACCCAAGAGGCACGAAATCCCTCTTTGGATTTGCCTTCTAGAGGATTCCATACTCTCTTTTCTCAAAAACTCAATTATTCATTTGTTAATTGAATTTCCTTGTTATTGGGCCCAAATAAAGCCCACAAATCAAACAACAAGGCTATTTAAATGAAATCCATTAATTCACAACAAATTATATCATTATTTGTCCAAATATGTTTAATATGAGAAATTACATTTCTCACCAAAGGAACCCAAAATTTGGGGTTGTAACAGTTTCTTACCATGAATGCTGGACTAGAATGAGGGCTTTTTTATTTTTGTATTAATTGTGATGTTTCTAATTTCTGTAATTGGGTTCTGAATTCTTCGATGTCAATAGGATTATATCTCATAGGTTTTACTCTGATTATTTTAGTATTGTCAATTAGTTCTATTGTACCCCATTCTTGGCTAATATTCAAAAGGGCTAATGGAATATAAATATAAATCTTTTCAAATAATGTTTTAATATCTTGTATATTGAGTTGTGCAATGATTCGTCCTTTTATTGGTTGTTTTATTGGTTGATGTTTAGTTGTATTATAATCACCATGTTTGTTGCGGAAATTAAATTTGTCTCTTTTATATGCTTTTTGAACTCTTTTTACTTTAATCCAATGATCACAAGGTATCAATAGTTGAATATATTGTTGGTGTTGTATATATAATTTAAATTTTTGTGTGAAATTATTTCCTAGTAAGATGTCTTATTGTGCGTATTCGGGAGTATAAAATGGTGGACATGTAACTATATAATTTCCTAAAATAATTTTAGGTTTTCTAACTCCATGAGTTAGTGCATGTCTTTTTCCTATAAAATCTTTTCCATATAATGTAGGTAGTGTTGTGATATATTTTTCAGGAAAGCATTGTCTTCGGGCAATGCAAGTCCATGCACCTGTATCTAGGAATGCATGGAAATATTCTATTTTTTTATTCTTCGTATACAATTCCTGCTACTATACAGACACTATATATACTAGTCATTCTCCTTTTTCCAAAAATGCTCTTGGTTATTATGTGTAAAATACAGTCCTTCACTTTGTAGTGAAAATGGTTCCATTTGTTGTAGTGCACTCATTCCTAATATAATTTCTATGTCGTCACTATGACTGTCTAATTGTACATAGAGTGTTATGTCAATTATTATATCTTGTATTTTAATTGGAACTATAGCTTGATGTGTAATTTCATATTCTTGTCCCTCAAAATTTTTATATGCATAAGGTGATCCTATGGGTATTTTTTCTATATAAGGTATCATTCCTTGTTGGATAAATGAGGCTCCTGCTCCTGAATCTATTAATATTGTAGTCATATTCCATTCTTGTCCATTGAAATATTTTCCATATAATTTATAGTTTCTAGCATATCTATTGTCTGCTAGAATTCTTAAACTTATTGTTCTTTGTAAATTTCATAATATCGGTCTTAGAATTCCATTATATCTATTCATGCTTGCTCTAGCTTCTTCTATTCTATCTCCATTTGTTAATTGTAACTAATTTCCCTCATAACATAATCTTCTTGGGATTTTATTATCTGTTACCAAGGGTTTTTCTGAGACATCTATATTTATATTTTCTGGTATATCTATTTCTGAAATTATGTCTGGTTTTGTGATTTTTCCTATATCTTTAAAGACATTAGGAATCATTATAGTATCTTTATCATCAATTTTTTTAGAGTGATGTGTGTTTCTAAGAGCATAGCTTATTATATATGTTATTGAATAAGGAATGGATCCTTTTTTCATAAATTTTGTTCTTTGAAAATCTTGTATTAGACTTAAGGTTCTGTTTATATTATTATCTTTGATGTTTACACTTATCTTTGGATAAATATTAAAGATTAGTTTTTGATGACTAAGATTTCCTAGTAATATTCCTAGTGTACCATCCCTTCTATCATTAATTCTATTATCCATTAATACAACATTTATAGGTGAATCTATTCCTTCTCTAAAGGTTGTTTTTATCATCATTTGAATAGCTCCTATTTGAATCCATCCTATTTTAGATCTATCTTTTATTTTTTCCATTTTTCTCATTAGGTCTTCCTTTCAAAGTAAAGGTATATTTATTTTATTTCTAGTGTATTCTATTTGCATAGGCATTTCCCTATTAGTTATTCCATAATAGAAAATATGTTTTCTTTGAGTAATCTTTTCAAAGAGAGATGTTCTAAATCCATCATAATTTTCTAATCTTAATTCGGTGTTTCTTATTCTATTGAATAATTTTCTATCTATTAATACTTCTTGCAAAAATTTCCTGCTTCTTCCTGATATTCTTCTATTATTTCTTCTTTAGTCTGATTCTATGTCTGAGAAATAATAGATCGATCCATCTGATTGTTCGTCGTCTGTTATTTGAACAAATTCTTGAATGTTTTCTATTTCAGAAAGTTCCTCCTCTATAATTTTTCGAATTGTTTTGGTTAATTTTCTTAGATCCTCTTTTTGGACATTCATTGGCATAGTGTCATATTTCTTGGCATATAAAGCATTTGCATTCTTTTGGTTTCTTTATATTTTTGTTGTTCTTCTTTTTTCTATAATATATTTGTTTTGGTTTTGGTTTGAATCTGAACCTTTTTCTCTTTTTAAATTTATATTTATTTCTTCTATTATACCTCATTGGTTCGCATCCAATAGTTATTGGATGGGTCAATTGTGAACAACAAAGTCCCTATTTTACCACTTTATTTGTTTTTCTACTTAGTGTAGCTTCAGCACACCATTCTTCTAATTTCATTTTTAGAAATTCTATTCGTCATCCTAATGGGTCTGCTCGTTGTCGTATATATTGAGGGTATAATTGTAGTGCTTTAAATCCCCAAGGGTCAGGTACTTTTGTATAAAATAAATTTAGTAGACTTTTATGGGTAACATTTTCTCTATCTGTTCTATCATATATTTTATAGAAGTATTCCTAAAATTTACCTATATATTCATCTATTCGGTACATATCGCAGAATTTTAGATTATATAGTAAAAAGGTAAATCTCTATTTTTCTTTTTATTTTTCTACATCTCTATTTACATTCCATGTTTCTCCTAGAAATTCTCTTCGTAATTCATTATCATAGTTATATACCACTTGAGCTAATGTGGTTGTTGTTCCTTTTACTGCTTCTTTATCGTTATCAGTTAATCCTTTCCACCAATCTGCTACGATTCCTTGGAAGGTTAAATGACAAAATCTTGATGTTGTTTCAATATCATAACTTTGTGATGTTATTGATAAATATGTGGCTTTCTCCCATCTTGTTATAGCCTCATCTATATTTCTGACACAGTTTAAGTTTAAATATATTCCATTTGCACTAATATGTTCTTGGTTCATGTAATCTACCAGGCTTTCTAATGTAATATTACTTGGTCTTCTATCAGATGCCCAATTTATTCCTTCATATCTATTCCTATCAGTAGGTTTTCTTTTAAAGCTAGGATCTGACCAATATCTAGCTCCTAGTTGTTCTGGTGTTTCATTTCTACTGCCTTGTTCGCTAAGGACCGTTGTGGGAATAGGCATAGCTATTTGACTTCCAGAAGTCTCCCCCTCTATAGGTTTCATGTTTATAATTCTGAATTTTTCCATTAATCTCACAATTTCTTGACTTAAACTATCTAGTTCTTCTACTTCGGCTTCTAAATATTTATTTTCTAATTGTTCAATTTTAAAGTCATCTATTTCTTCTATCTGATGGGACATAAGCTTATTTCATTTCCACTAGTTTGGAATAGATTTATTTTTGATATACATTCGTTATTTTGTTTTTATATCTTCTATTTCAATTTGAACTATGGTTTGATGTGTAATTTCATATTCTTTTCCATCAGCATTCGTATATGCATAAGGTGAACCTATGGGTATTTTTTCTATATAAGGTACCATTCCATGTTGGATAACTGAGGCTCCTACTCTTGAATCTATTAATATTGTAGTCATATTCCGTTCTTGTCCATTGAAATATTTTCCATTTAATTTATAGTTTCTAGCATTTCTATTGTTTGCTAGAATTCTTAAACTGTTGTTCTTTCTAAATTTTTTAATATTGATCTTAGTCTGCCATTATATCTATTCGTGCTTGCTCTAGCTTCTTCTATTCTATCTCCATTTGTTAATTGTAACTGATTTCCCTCATAACGAAATCTTCTTGGGATTTTATTATATGTTACCAAGGGTTTTTCTGAGAAATCTATATTTATATACCACTTTACGTTGGGAGAATTTTTTGATTCTGTTATCATGCTTCAAAAACATACTCAAACTGCCCTTATGGGTGTTGTATGATTTTTTAGCTTTATCATTCTATCTATGATTTTTACTTATTTTAAACAAGGTTTTTAGTTTCTTCATTTTTATCTTAAATTTTAGATGAATAAAAGTTTTTCACATAATACTGTTCATAGCATAAGAAAGTAGCCTATCGCAGGAAGATAATAATACTCTGAGTACCATAAAGAACAAGATAGTCTGTATACCTATGTTGCCCACCTCGCTTCCTTCTATCTTCAACGTCAATCGATCTTCTCTTAACGATTTCTAAGAGAAGTAATCCTTAGACCTGGACATTCCAGATCTCAAACTCATTATCATCCTATAGCCTTCATGTCCCTACGTTCTTATGCACTCTTTGCTTGATCAGAATTTTTAGACGACAACCTCCGAGATAGAATAAGGGAGAGATGACTCTCGACTAGTGAAGATAAAATAAACTGGGGGTGTAACGGGTTACACACATATCTTCCTTCTCTATGATAGTACAAGAATTATTATCTTCAGGCTAAAGCCTGTTTCTTACGCTATGGGAATTAGAATTCAAGACTCATATCAAGAACTGACATGATATCTGGAATGAAATAGAATCTAAGCTCTTTTATTGAATTGAAGACTTAGAGTATACACATATCCTATCGGGACTCTCTCCCACTACGAGTGTCCCTCCCTATAAGTCCTCAAGAGTTTATATAGACACTCTCTCAGTTACATTGATGCTTACATTCTTTTCTCTTTACATGTTTGTCGCACACTTGTCCGGTGGAGAATAATCTTCTTTTTTGATGTCTTTCTTTAACGAACACTTGTGCGTTCGAGAATGCTTCTTCTTTCTAATGCTTTCTTTTTTCATTGATGACATATCTGATGTGTTATTGTTGTTGTCTGTCATTTCTGATGTCTTTTTCAACTTCAGTGGCTAGTGTTGTTGTGGTTGTCTCTTTCCATCTTGTCTTGGCACGCAGGACATATCCTTCCTTCGTGCTTTCTGACCTAGCAAAACACTTGTTGGCATCTGTAGCTTGACTTTTTTGTCTGGTTTCTATCCTTATTAGAAACCTTTCTAGATTGATTTTTGTTGATATATTAGTTCTTCTTGTATTAGAAAGAATAATTATATTGTCCGAGGCTTTGTGTAACCAGCTTCGGTTTTCGTTGATTAATTTTTATAATACTTGGCAAAGAACTTTTAGTCCCAGAGCTCTTCTGGTATCAACAAATTCTTTGTTGACTTTATTTCCTTCAAATTCTTTTCGGAAACTTGCTTCTATTTCCTTGATGTATTCTGGAGAAGATGCCCCAATTTGGATGCAATGTACTGGATTGAACTTCTTTAATTTTTCCCAATCTTCAGATGCTGAGAAAATCTTGATATAAATTTGACTAGTAGGTTTTACTAGTGGGCTATTGCTTTTAAATTTTCTGACTACTTTGATAATTTCTTGGGGCAGCCCTTGAATTTCTCGAGGTCATGGCTCAAATATATTAAATTTGCTGCTCCAATTCTGAAATAGTCTTTAATAATTTTTGGATCAGCTCCTTTATCAAACTTGATTCTAGGATAAATTCCCGTATGATTTGGAACACAAGTCTCTGTTATTTTGAGATTGTAAACAATCTCTAATAGAGATATGTATTCACTTTCACTTTTTGTTAAGAACTCCGTGAGGTTCAATTGCAGGCCATAATCCTGCTCACTCTGAGATACCCTAAATTTAAATATTCTTTTGGGCATCAATTTGAAATTAAACAGTCTCTGTTATTTTGGATTGTTACATGGCTCTGATACCACTTTACGTTGGCAATATCAAATGGATGCCCGAAAGAATATTCAAATTCAGGGTATTTCAGAATGAGCAGGATTACGACTTGTAATTGAACCTCACAGAGTTCTTAACAAAAAGTGAAAATGAATAGAGATCTCTATTAGAGATTATTTACAATCTTAAAACAACAGAGACTTAGGTTCCGGATCATATGGGAATTTATCCCAGAATCAATTTTGACAAAGGAGCTCATCCAAGAATTTTTAAAGATTGTTTCAAAATTAGAGCAAAAAATTTAATATATTTGAGCCATGACCTCGAAGAAATTGAAGAGCTGTCCCACGAAATTATCAAAGCAGTCAGAGAATTTAAAAGCAATAGCCCACTAGTAAAACCTACTAGTGAAATTTATATCAAGTTTTTCTCAGCATCTGAAGATTGGAAAAAATTAAAGAAGTTTAATCAAGTACATTGCATCCAAATCGGGGTATCTTCCCCAGAATACGTCAAGGAAATAGAAGCAAGTTTTCGAAAAGAATTTGAAGGAAACAAAGTCAACAAAGAATTTGTTGAAACCAGAAGAGCTCTGGGACTAAAAGTTCTTTGCTAAGTATTATAAAAATTAATCAACGAAAACCGAAGCTGGCTACACAAAGCCTCAGATAATATAATTATTTTTTCTAATACATGAAGAACTAACATATCAATAAAAATCAATCTAGAAAGGTTTATAAAAAGGATAGAAACTGGACAAATAAAGTCAAGATGTAGATGCCAACAACTGTTTTGCCAGCTCAGAAAGCACGAAGGAAGGATATGTCTCGCGTGCCAAGACAAGATGGAAAGAGACAACCACAGTAGCACTTGCCACTGAAGTTGAAAAAGACGTAAGCAATGATGGACAAAAGTAATAACACATCAGATACGTCATCAATGACGAAAGAAAGCATTAGAAAGAAGAAGCATTCTCGAACGCACAAGTGTTCGTTAAAGAAAGACATCAAAAAAGAAGATTATTCTCCATCGGACAAGTGTGCGACAAACATGTAAAGAGAAAAGAATGTAAACATCAATGTAACTGAGAGAGTGTCTATATAAACTCTCGAGGACTTGTAGGGAGGGACACTCATAGTGGGAGAGAGTCCCGATAGGATATGTGTATACTCTAAGTCTTTCGTTCAATAAAAAAGCTTAGATTCTATTTCATTCCAGATATCATCCCAGTTCTTGATATGAGT
The DNA here is from genome assembly GCA_963693085.1 of Alisma plantago-aquatica. Taxonomy (NCBI): domain Eukaryota; kingdom Viridiplantae; phylum Streptophyta; class Magnoliopsida; order Alismatales; family Alismataceae; genus Alisma; species Alisma plantago-aquatica. The sequence goes on along the minus strand of OY856413.1, from coordinate 898,798,101 downwards.
CTTGCATTCTAATTCCCATAGCGTAAGAAACAATCTTTAGTCTGAAGATAATAATTCTTGTACTATCATAAAGAAGGAAGATTTGTGTGTAACCTATTACACCCCTAGTTCATTTTATCTTCACTGGTCAAGAGTCATCTCTCCCTTATTCTATCCCGGAGGCCGTCGTCCAAATCGTCAGATCAAGCAAAGAGTGCATAAGGACATAGGGACATGAAGGCTATAGGATGATAAGGAGTTCAAGATCTGGAACGTCCAGGTCTAAGGATTACTTCTCTTAGAAATCGTTAAGAGAAGATCGACTGACGTTGAAGATAGAAGGAAGCGAGGTGGGCAACACAAGTATACAGACTATCTTGCTCTTTATGATACTCAGAGTATTATCATCTTCCTACTATAGGCTAGTTTCTTATGCTATGAATTTGATTATGTGAAGAACTTTTATTTGTCTAAAATTTGAACTAAAAACGAAGATACTAAGAACCTTATTTAAAAGAAGTAATAATCATAGACAAAATGATAAAGCCGAAAAAACATACAAAACCCATAAGGGCAGTTTGAGTATGTCTTTGAAGCATGATAACAAAATAAAAAAATTCTACCAACGTAAAGTGGTATCAGAGCCATGTAACAATCCAAAATACGAAGATGAAATTAAGTATGAACATAACAAGTTAGAAAATTTAGATAATAACATATACGAAGCTTTAGATTTAGAATTTGAAGTAAACATCGAATAATATGTATAAGAAATTAGAAGTACATGTCTATGAAAACCATTAGAAACATTTTCAAAAGATTCAAGAAATGATAGTAGAATTACAGAGAACAATGGAATATCTATATGAAAAACAAAATAATGAATGTATATAAAAAATAAATCTATTCCAAACAAGTGGAAATGAAATAAGCTTATGTCCCCTTCAGATAGAAGAAACAAATGACTTTAAAATTGAACAATTAGAAAATAAATATTTAGAAGCTGAAGCAGAAGAACTAGATAGTTTAAGTCAAGAAATTGTGAGATTAACCGAAAAAGTCAGAACTATAAACATGAAACCTATAGAGGGAGAGACTTCTGGAAGTCAAGTAACTATGTCTATTCCTACAACGGTCCCTAGCGGACAAGGCAATAGAAATGAAACACCAGAACAACCAGAAGCTAGATACTGGTCAGAGCCTAGCTTTAAAAGAAAACCTACTGATAGGAATAGATATGAAGGAATAAATTGGGCATCTGATAGAAGACCAAGTAATATTACATTAGAAACCCGGGTATATTACATGAACCAAGAATAAATTAGTGCAAATGGAATATATTTAAACTTAAATTGTGTTAGAAATATAACTGAGGCTATAACAAGATGGGCGAAAGCCACATATTTATCAATAACATCACAAAGTTATGATATTGAAACAACATCAAGATTTTGTCATTTAACCTTCCAAGGAATCGCAATAGATTGGTCGAAAGGATTAACTGATAATGATAAAGAAGCAGTAAATGGAACAACAACCACATTAGCTCAAGTGGTAAATAACTATGAAAACGAATTATGAAGAGAATTTCTAGGGGAAACATGGAATGTAAACAGAGATTTAGAAAAAAAAATAGATATTTACCTTTTTATTATATAATCTAAAATTTTGCGATATGTGCCGAATAGATGAATATATATATGTAAATTTTAGGAATACTTCTATAAAATATATGATAGAACAGACAGAGAAAATGTTACCAATAAAAGTCTACTAAATTTATTTTATACAAAAGTACCTGACCCTTGGGGATTTAAAGCAATGCAATTATACCATCAATATATTGGACAACGAGCATGCACATTAGGAGGACAAATAGAATTTCTAAAAATGAAATTAGAAGAATGGTGTTCTGATGCTACACTAAGTAGAAAAACAAATAAAGTGGTAAAATAGGGACTTTGTTGTTTACAATTGACCCATCCAATAACTATAGGATGCGAGCTAATGAGGTATAATAGAAGAAATAAATATAAATTTAAAAAGAGAAAAAGGTTCGAATTCAAACCAAAACCAAAACAAAAATATTATAGAAAAAAGAAGAACTACAAAAATATAAAGAAACTAAAAGAATGAAAATGCTTTATATGCCAAGAAATAGGACACTATGCCAATGAATGTCCAAAAAGAGGATCTAAGAAAATTAACCAAAAAAAATTCGGAGAAATTATAGAGGAAGAACTTTCTAAAATAGAAAACATTCAAGAATTTGTTCAAATAACAGACGACATACAATCAAATGGATCGATCTATTATTTCTCAGACACAGAATCAGACTGAAGCAGAAATAATAGAATAATATCAGGAAGAAGCAGGAAGTTTCTTCCAAGAAGTATTAATACATAGAAAATTATTCAATAGAATTAGAAACATTGAATCAAGATTAGAAAATTCTGATGGATTTAGAACATATCTCTTTGAAATGATTACTCAAAGAAAACATATTTTCTATTATGGAATAACTAATAGGGAAATGCCTATGCAAATAGAATACACTAGAAATAGAATAAATATACCTTTACTTCGAACGGAAGACCTAATGAGAAAAATGGAAAAAATAAAAGATAGATTTAAAATAGGATGGATTCACATATGAGCAATTCAAATGATGATAAAAGCAACCTTTAGAGAAGGAATAGATTCACCCATAAATGTTGTATTAATGGATAATAGAATTAACGATAGAAGAGATGCTACGTTAGGAATATTACAAGGAAATTGTAGTCATCAAAAACTAATTTTTAATATTTATCCAAAGATAAGTGTAAACATCAAAGATAATAATATAAATAGAACCTTAAGTCTAA